>CAAE01013545.1:91797-104451 GCA_000180735.1 Tetraodon nigroviridis
ATCATCGAAACACACAAGAACGAGCTCAGGTGAAGCAGACGTGTCTGACGCGCCGTGACGGGCGGAGACGGCGCTCTACCGCAGTTCTATTTCTGTGAAATAAAATGCACAGCGCGGTTCTTTGTGTTGATGTCAGCATCGTTGAATCAAACAATTTTGGGGAGGTTTGTCAAAAATGCGACATGTAACCTGTAACATTTCTATAAAGAGATCACGTCCCATCCAGTGACGCCTCTGATGGTAAATTCTGCAGCTCGTGACTTGTGTTGTGAGTGTGTGACTGTCACACTTACAGGGATTAGAGAGCATCAAAGACAAATTTGTCATTTCCCCCAGCACAGACAGCCAGGATGCTAAAATCCCCCTGTTTGCCTCAAAGGTCCAACCGGCAGGATTAGCCGTGTACTGATACTTACGGCGGCATAGACGCTGGAGACCTGAGGTGGTTTACAAAGATGGGTTCATGTGGGTGGCGTGTCTGTAAAGCAGCTTCAGCTTTCATCGCCGCTGTTTGTTTTGGTGTAAATGTCTCCTCTGCTGTCTGACAGGGGCCAGTGTTCGGCCTTGGCCGAGCTGAACATGCTCCAGAGGGCTCACAGCCTGGAAACATACGGTGTAGACCCTCACCCATGCAAGGTAACAGCGTTGTATTTGCAGTTTTTGCTTTCAATAAAGGGTTTTTAGCTCCAGCATTTACAGAAAAGTTTTCGTTAAATCCTTCTGACAGGACCTTCTAGATCTTTCAGCTAGAGGAAGATCAGCACCTCCCTGAACATGTTTGTCCAAATCAGCAACATCGATTATTTAATTGTTATCTTTTACACTGATCACTCTGAAACAGCTTCAGTAAGTTGCGGATGGAAATGGAAAGTCATTCCTGTGGGGATTCATGGCCAGCTGCCTTCCTGCTGTTAGTCCCCTGTAATTTAATTCATTATCAGTGTAATTGTGTACGTTTGTGTGTGCAGGACTTCACTGGCTCCACAGCCTTTCTCGGTTTCACTGCCAAGGGGTTTGTGGTGTTCCAAGGAAACAAAAGGATCCATCTCCTCAAATGGTACTCCTCAAATGTGCCTTTTATGTTTGAAACAAAGACCTGAGCAATAAAGTCAAATTTGGGACAACAAAACAAAACAATTTCCTTATTTACTGTACGTCTAATGTTGTTGCTAACACAGTTGCTTCTGCCGGCTGAAACCCATCTGGTTCTGGTGCAGCTGGTTGGTGCTGACGGTTGAACACTGGGCCTCTCTTGCAGGACTGACGTGAGCAAGCTGAAGTTTGAAGGGAAAACCTATCTACGTCATCGGCATTCAGAAGGAGGTGAGCGCACCGTGTTCCCGAGGCAGGAACAGGTTTATTTAGAAGGGTTTTCTCCACCGTGGTGAAGTCATGGTGGGGCTAAACTGCTGGAACCACTAACCACACTGGAGATAAAACATGACCTTTAGGTTCCCTTCTGTTCCCCTTCCAGCCTTGCTCTCACGCAGTCCAATATGGGATATTCCATCCATCCATTATCCTACCCGCTTGATACCCAGTGGTGTCGCGGGGTATGGGATATTCTATTTATTTTATTTAAAAAGTAACTGTTAAACTGGACATTGTATATCCGGGACGCTTAAGCTGTACTTAAATTTTGTCGGTACTCTGTAGATGCCTACAGCATCTTCATTTATTAAAAACAATCCAGCTGTTTAATCTTGTTTCCTTTTTTGTTGCCAATCAGTTAATGAGTAACTTTTCTCTCTAACGGGCTCTGTCATTTCCGCTCAGCCATCCCTTCGTCTGCTCATTTGTCTGTTTTTCACATCACTGCTGGCTCAGTTTGATCTCTGTGTTTCTGTCTCTCCTGTTTGTGTGTGTGTGTGTGTGTGTGTGTGTGTGTGTGTAAACATAGACATTGCTGGTGAGTAAATACAAGTGAAAATAGCTGCATTAAAACACCCAAACATGATTTCAGCCCCTTCACTGTTATTAGAGATAGATAGCACTTTCATCTCTTCTCTATCAACCAAATACTTTTTTATTAATTTGATCTTTGTGCTCATGTACACGATTATTTTGCGTCACTGTCTGCATAGTGAAATAAGTGTGTGCGCTTGTTTGTTTTTGGTAGGGTTCAGCCTGTGTGTTGATGTGCTGCTCATGTTTCCACTGTGGGTCACTGCATGGTTCTCTGTCCTCACCTCTGGTTCAGGAGTCCCACTTTGAGCTGATGGCATTCTTAATTTGTTATAATTTTTTTATTTAGTCATTTAAATCTCATACAATCAGTCCCAAAATGAGTAACTGCAGGTCATAAAAAACTCTTAAATCAGTTTATTTTCCTTCTTCAAACGTGGAAACCAGTTAGATGGCTGTTTCCAAACTCTGAGGAGGCAGAAGAGGCTGAAACGCTGGAAGCAGCTGCAGTTCCTTCAGCACAGATGCAGCTTGATTTCAGAAATTCTCTTGTTTTTTCCTTTCACAACTCTTGCAATTGTGTCACTGCCGCGTTCTGCATGTCAGTCAAAGTGGGATGAAGGAAGAATGTTGTAATCCCCTCAGGCAGTTTGGGTATTTTCACACACGCACACATGGCCACAGCTGAACATGTGTGTGTAAATCACAGCCTCACGCTGTAATACCAGCGGTAATAACAGTGTTGTGGGAGACTGTGGGACCTGTGAGACACTGCTGCCCTACAGGCCGGGCCCGGACACGCTGTAAATCACAGCAGGGGTCATGTTATGTATTAACACATTTTCACTGTTATTACCACTGTTATAATTTTCAGCGTTATGGATCGAAACACTTCCCCACTCTTGCTGTTTATTGATCAGCATTGATTTGGCATCTAGTTACGGACTGGACGTTTACAGGAACCGACCCCTCCGAGTCCTTTAGGCTTTTTCCTGTATATGTTGTTATCTTAGTGTTTTGGGTTCAGGCAACAGTGTTCCGCACAGCTCCCCTCTAATTGTACACACACCGCTCAGGTGGGTTTTATTACCGTGTAACAACGTTTCTCATCTTCTGCCCGCGTCTTTGTCCTTTTCCCGACAGAAGAAACTGGTGTTGACATTTCATACCTCCACGCCTGCAGCATGTAAACACCTCTGGAAGTGCGGAGTGGAGAACCAGGCCTTCTACAAGTACGTCTGCAAAAAACACAAATGTGCACACGCTCACATGTGCAGCTTATGGAATCTCATTTAGAGCTCCGTGTATTTGATAAGGATTATATCCCAGGGCTGTGGTTGTGCTTTAACTTATTGATTAGTATTATTTAGCTACTCAGATTAAGATGCTTTAGTGGAGAAGCTGATGAAATAGGAAAGAAATAATAGGAATCAAGAAACAACAGGAAGAACAGGAGTTGAGGAAAAGGAAAGAGGATGAGAAAAGGAAATGTTAGAGGATAGATGTGGAAAAAAAAAGGAGCAGAACCATTAGGGGGAAGCGGAAAAAGAAAAGCTGTGGAGTAATTGGATACCTTAACCTTGGAGCATAGATCAAGTTAGGGTTCTCCTCTATTGGAATCGTTCTTATATATATTTTCCTTGTCTTTTTTTTAGTTTAACATGCAAAACACATGATTCTTTTTGCCAGTCTATCGCTCATTTAACTTTGCAGCTTGTCGTTTCCTCCTCTTCTCCTTTGTGTCCTTCACTGGGGAGCAGCTGATTGCTCTCAGGCTCTCGCTCCTGCTTGTCAGGAGCGGAAACAAGCTCGGGGCAGAAGCACAAGTGAGGAGACGGAGCCTTTGCTCCTTTTTTTTTTTCTTTTTTGTTTTGATGCAGACATTTAAAGACGTCAGAAGCTACTTAATACGCCTAAAAGTCACATCTGGGGTGTAAACTGTAACACAGTACAGCTGTGTTCAGAACTGCCGAGCAAAATTAAGAGGAAGACAAGGTGGGAAAACATCCTCAGATGAGAATTCTTATGGAAGATTTTCAAAGGTTCCAACAGAATCTGCTTTGCCGTTTATTTCCCAGTGCGTCCTTCGTCCTCCTCCATCCTTCCTCATGTCTCATTGAAATGCTTCTGAGCTGCTTTCTGGCTGATATGGTGACGACAACATCATAAAGTTCTGAAAGCGGTCTGCTAATGGCCCCCGCCAGCGTAAAGCTGCGTTATTGGCTCCTTAATGGCTGCTGCTCCTGCGTCGGTGAGGAGCAGGCAGACAGGGAGGGGATGTCATCTGGGATGTCAGGGGAGCGTCAGGGAGCTTAATCAAATGAAGGGGGCTGAGTGTGCGAAGGGGGGCAGAGTTAGTGAAGGCAGCCAAGCCGGGCAGCACCCCCCCACCGTCTCCCTCCCAGCTTATTTGATGAGTTTTGGCATTGTCTCCGCAGCTCTGAAATTCACACCGCAAATTACCACGACCCAAACATGATGCTCTGACTCCAGCAGCAACAATCTGTAATTATGGCCCACTTACCGGACCACCCCCCGCCCCCCTTACTGCCACTTGTACTTTGCTGTAAATACCACAGCGATATAACGCTGCGGTATTTACAGCATAAACACAGTCACTCTGTCTTTTTCTGCTTGATTTCCTCAGATGCGCAAAATCCAGTCAGATCAAGACAGTTTGTAGCAGTAACATCTTCTTCAAAGGCAGCAGGTTCAGATACAGGTGAGACAACGTGTGTGTTTGGCTCCTGACTCTGTAAGTCTGCAACACTTTTTGAACATTTCAGCATCCTGCCAGTTATTTTAGCAAGTATGAGCCATGTCAGACATGATGCTCCTGTTGTTTTTAAAGATGGGAAAGGACAGGATTCCTAATTGTTGCACTCGTTTGTATCGTCTTGTTAGCGGGAGAGTAGCCAAGGAGGTGATTGAAGCCAGCTCCAAGATCCAGAGGGAGCCACCGCAGGTGTGCAGGTACGCACAAGAGGGAAACCTGTTCACATCTGGGTTTGACATCTGGGCGCGCTCTCTTCACGCGCCTACATACCCACAGAAACAACACAGCAGTCTTGTATTTTGTCACATTTTGTGTTTTCAGAGTCCAGTTTGGTCAGAGCCGCAGTTTTAACTCCTTGAGCCATAAAAACCTCATCATGAACATGGAGCCGCTGGTTCCGGCGCTGCCCTCCACCAACGAGTGTGAAGACGCAGCTGGAGACAATGGTAGGACCTCCGCGCACACACACAGACACACTCATGGCTTCCAAATGAAGGACTCCACAAAGTCACATGGTGTCTCCCTTGTGTAGGAAAAAGCACATGTACATGCACGACTCGCAGACACAACGCGTTAATTGAGCAGCTGATGCTCACATCCCTCCATCAGTCTTATCTCCCTGGAGACACCAATGACAGCATGCTAAAAATACCCCTCCCATGATCCTCTGTGGTGTTCTGCAGCGTGCCTGTGTGTGTCCATGTGTTTGACTCAGTGCGCATGTCTTTTGTAGAGGAAGATGTGCTTTGTAATCTCAGGGAAACAGGCCCAGCGTATTGTGGAAAATTTAATTTCCACTTATTTGTTGGGCTCCAAAGAGTCTGATTCAGTTTCTATATGTGCCTGTGTGTGTCTCTGTGTGTTTATTGTGTGTTTATATATAAATATAGGCAACTGCTAAAGTGACTACATAAAGCAACAAATGTTGCGTTATTACTATTATATATTTTCTTACTCTTTTTCTATAAAAGTGAAAACATGAATTGTACTTTAAGAGCCTGCATGAGTTTTGGTTTTACTTCATAGTGACATTCTGGCGGGGAATGTTGTCATACACACTCAGGTACATGACCAGAGGATCAGCTGACTGGTGACGAGCAGCTCACAGCTGAACCAGGATCAGTTTCTATCCCATGAGATGGTTGAAAACTAGCACGGGACTTTTGTTTCTCTCCCTTTGGAGATCTAACTTCGCAGTAAACACGATGACGGTAAATGAGCGGGGAGGAGCAGAGGTGAGGAAGAGAGGTTTAAAATGAAAACGGCCCCCGGGGGTGTTGACTCCTGTCCTCAGGAAGGGCCGCGCTCTGCGGAGCTATTGCTGCTGTGATTTACACTTCACCGACCTTCTCACCCCTCCTCAGAGGTGGACAACACATCTGAGGAGTCCCTCCCCCTCCATTACCCCATTGCCTGCGTCAGTTCATCCGGTACGTCTCATCCTCCCTTCTTCCTCCCCTCTCACGCCGATGCTCGGTGGGCCTTGACACGTGTCCTGTACAATGGCGCCGCCGCGCCATCGCTCTTTTCAAACGGCCAACGGACTCTGCCGTCGTTGACAGCATTTACAGCCTTCTCCATCCATCCCGCTCCTCATCTTCCCTCATCTCATTTGGAGAAAAATCAATTCTTCCTGGCTCACGGTCAAAGCGCTGTAGCGGCAAAGCTTCTGTCTCAGGTGGGGCTGGAGGAGCTCATCAAATCAGGAGCTCGTGCAGCCCTCGATGCCGAGGATATGGGCCCAGAAATGAGATTGTCCGGGCTGGATCTCACTCTGCAGGGCTTTTTTTTTTTTTCTAAAATACCAAGTGATTAGGAAAATGTTTGCATGTACAGAAATGACCTGAGGTCTGGAAACCTTAAAAACGCTACGTGATGACACTGTTACTGTCACCAGTGCTGCTCTGACCTTCACCTGTCCTTCTAATGTGCCAAACTGGTCGACCGGATAACTAGGAGCATGAGAGAGAGAGAGAGAGAGAGAGAGAGAGAGAGAGACTAGAACACACATCCTGACTGGAATGAGGAGTCAGAAGTGAGGCTGCCACCCAGGACCAACAGTGAACCAGTGAGGACACCATGTGGAACCATAATGACCCCAGCGGGTGTGAGAGCAGAGAGCCAAAGGTGCTGACTCACAACCCAGCCGCTGCTTTGTGAGCCAGCAGAGCGATCGCTTCATGGATGGAAATTCATTTGCAATCAGTAACTGGAGGCAGATTTTAAAGGCTGCTGTGAAGACATTTGGATGAACTGTCCTGGGGCTGGACTGGGATCACGTCTATATTCAGAGCGGTAATCTCAGCCATTAGAACGGAAGGGAAGCCAGAAGCTGACCCCAGGATGGTGTCGACCTTGTGCAGCCCGTCTGTTTCTTATCAGACCAAAGCCCCGTGGACCCTTCTGGGATCTTCCTTTACAGCTCACCCAAACCCAGACCTAACCCTGAAACCCAGTCCTATCCCTCAAAAACCAGTTTAGGGTCAAACTACCAGAAATAAAACACTTTAAAATACTAAAAATGCCAAAATACGAATTAATTTCTGAAGAAACTAGTGCAAGACTGTATCTTTGTAAGATCTCCTACTCGTACAGTATCGGCCTAATCGAAGTAAAGGTTTCAGGACTTTAAAACGCTGTGAAACTTCCAACCGCACAGATTAGCAGGAGGGAGCAGGAAGGTTTGAGCCACAGATCTTCTGTGATAAACAGACCCCAGCGTGTCAGGAATAAAGACGGAGAGGAAAAGAAAATGATCCCCGTCCCCTCCCGGGTCAGGTCCTTCTGTAATCAGAGTTAGATTAAGTGGCCCTTTGGAGCCCAGAACACCAGGTTATATATAGAGACCGAGCTTGGGGCCTGATCCTCCTCTAAAGCCCCCCTGGCTTTGTTAACATGGCTGACATTCACAGGAGGCCCAGCCATCAGAGAGAGAGAGTCTGCTGTATGTCACTCACCATCACTGTGTGTGTGTGTGTGTGTGTGTGTGTGTGTGTGTGTGTGTGTTGGAGCACAGCTGGGTGTCCCATCGGTTGGGTGGGGGTGGCAGTTTGGGCTTCCTCATCAGACGGGACAGTGGAGGTTCTGGGACACAGCAGCGTCGCCATGCAGAGCGCTCCAGGGTCGGGGGTGGGAGAACTAGGCGGTTCCGTGAGCCGCGTGGGTCAGAGCCGGGCCAGAGGACTCACAGGGGACGCCACTCCAGAGATGAACGGAGACGGAGAGGCCGGAGCCCTGCAAGTGTTCCAGCCCGAGGGGTCCACGGAGGAGCGGGCTCCATCGGTGCCCGCGGCCGAGACCCTGAGGTGCCAGGTGAAGATCACCACTTGCCGAAGCCTCCACCTGCGCATAGCCAACCACACGGCCCGGGACGTCTACGTGCGGCTGGTGGGACACGGGGGCCACGTCGCTGAAATCAGCACGGGGGTTCCGAGGAATGCGCTGGAGCAGAGTAAGAGTCGGTGGCGAAAGAAGCGGAGCCTCTGTGGCACCGCCCTGAACGTGCACGTTGAATCAGCCTCGCAGAGCTGGCAGCAGCAACTTTATCTGCATGTTTAGATTGTCAGCTTTGTTGTGGCAACTGCATCAGGAACCTGTTGGTGGGGAAAGCGTCATCGGTTAAACATCCTGAGAGCCCAAAGAGGCCACCGCAGTGTGTGTGTGTGTGTGTGTGTGAATGAGAGAGACAGAGAGGGACAGGGTGTAGCATGGATTTTACTCAGTTCCTAAAAAGAAATCCTAAACGCAGGATAAAAACACATTTATCAGTATAAAAGTTGATGTGATAAAGACAAAGACCATTAAGGCACCATTAAAGTAGAAAATAAACATGTTAGAGGGTGAATGACAGCTCGTCAGTCTCACTCATAAGTATACTGAAGGTAACTATGGTGAACACGAGCAGGTGTCAACTCTGGTCCTTTCAGCGCTCTCCCACCGGGTGAAGGCCCTGCTCCTCAACCATGCGGAATCTCTCACCTCCTCCACTGCATCGGTGCAAATCTCCTCATCTTGGAAGCATCTGTACTCATGATATTTTAATGAGCGCTGCTCCACAGAAAAGGACATCAAACTTGGAGCCTGATTTATTTGTAGCCTTCTGGGTGTTGTAGAGCTACACTGTCACTGGACACTCAGGAGATGGTCGGATAGGAAGGTTGGGCAGCGTTCGCTGGACCGTGGATGGTAAAGCCAGGGTGACGCTGGTCCTCCTGCTTCCTTCCACTTTCCAGAGGCATCTGGGGCACTGGTGAACTGGCTGCTCCACACTCACTCTACTGATGAGGGTGTGAACTACTTGTTTTTCTTTTACCCTTAGTTGTAATCAGTTGCCAAGGTAACCAATTAGTCAGGTTAGAATAACTTATAGTTATGTCTTCGGTTGACCGCTGCAGTTAACCGATACAACAGCGCCGCCGTGTGGCTGATGTTTATTAACGCAGCTGTCGTTTTTTAAAAAGAGATGAATGGACCAATGGCCATCACTGCAAAACGTCTCTTAAAAACAAGTTCCAATGTGTTAAAATTGAAAAACATCAATGTCAAAAATTGTGCCCAAAGCCTCAGCTTGATGGTGATTTTTTTAAGCAAATCTTTATGCCAATAAGTGTCCAAATGTCCAACTTTCTCCTCCTGTCTTGTCTTCACCAGGCGTTGCTTCTGTGAAGAATTCCATCCCATTGTCCCCTCTCAAACCTCCGTCTGCAGACTCGGAGCGAGGCGTGGAGAAAAATAACCCCGCTCCAGGCAAAGATCTGCAGTCTCCTTGCGTTTCTATGGAAACCTCCAATCTGCGACCTCAGACACCAAAGGCAGAAGTTGACCTGGAGGACGGGGACGAGGCCAGCAGCCCACTCACCATTTCTGAGCTGGCCTACAGGTTTGCGGACTTTAGAACTTTTTTTCAGCAGCCAAAATTTTCAAAATTTGGCCCAAAAATTTGCAGGTTGGACGTCTTTGTCTCTTAAGTTGAACCGTTACTGCAGTTTTTTTAACAAAACCGCATTGTTGCCTTGACGACACTCTTTTCTGCCTGTTACGCCTCCTCCTCCATCTGTCCAGTGTGGGGTCTAATCAGTGAATGTGCTTTCTGTGTTGCGGCTGCAGCCCCTGCGCCAGCATGCTGCCCACCCCCATCAGCGACAGCCAGCGCGGCGTCGACCTGCTCTTCTCCTCCCCGGTCCAGAGCCCCGCCAGGATGCTGAGGGAGCTCCACGCCGACCCCGAGATTCAGGCGCGTCTGGAGGCTGAGCGGGAGCAGGACCGAGCCTATGAACGCACCTGCCAGGCCGCCAGGGGTCACGCAGGCGGCCTCCTGAGCGGCAGCTTGCGCCTGCTCTCCTCCAACGAGAGGGTGAACGCCTGTTTGCTCAGTGTGGCCCGCTTTGTCGCCGTGGTGATGGGCATCCTCCTTGTCACCGTGCCGACGCTGCTGTTGCTCCTGGAGTCGGACATCGACGTGTCCTTCCTGCACGAGATCCGTCAGACGCCGGAGTTTGAGCAGTTCCACTATGAGTATTACTGCCCGCTGCGGCGGTGGATCCTGTGCAAGATCAGCCTGGCCATGGAGAACCTGTGGTCCGACTAAAGAGCAGAAGAGCAGAGGGAAGCAGCCAGGCTGCGGTCTTAACATTGCATTTCACATTTTATCCAGTCTTTAAAGAAACAAAACATGCCTCTTGAGGTCATTTCACCGATCTGATGAACAAACCCTAATTGGATGGAATTCCAAATGTTGCCCTCAGATTTGATGCTGCCTCCAGCGCAAACATTCCCATCCACGGGATCCGATCACGTTAAGGTGGGCAGTTTTGGCAGTTACAGCGGAAACCTGAAGCTGGGAAGTTCTTGAGAGCAGCAGGAAGAGACGGGTGGATAAAGAGAAAGTTGTGTAGAGGGGAAAAGGATGGTGGGTTCAGGGGTTGTGTGGATGGTCTGTTTGCTCCTGATGCTGACGACAAGCAGAGGTTCCCTCAGAGCAGCACCTGGTGGGTGGGAGAGCCTGTCAGCCATGACGGAGAACGTGGACGGAACAGGAGGAACAGGAGGCACCGGCAGAGGTGCAGCATATATGTGTATTTAAAAACGAGCAGAAATATTGCTAATTGATACTAATCTTAAATGAGGTTTTTTGGTTTTTTTTTAATGTTTTGTACATTTTTTATGCAATTCAGGACTTTCAGGAATTTTTTCAGTCAGAGGATCTACTTCAAGTTTATTTTCAAATTAAGAGTTTACACAAAAGTCACAAAAGTCAGTTTACTGGCGTTTATTACGGGGCTGGGTGTTGAGAAAAAAAAGAATTAAGGTATTTTCTAATTCTGCTATCAGGATGTGTTGTCTTTAGCACCCTGGGCTTTTCTTACGAAGGCTATAGCACAAATCTTTTTCACACTGCAGCTGTTTCAGATTATGTGATGTCATTTTTGGAGAACAGAAAGAATGCAACAAAAAAAAATCATTTGTAGGCATAAATCCTGTCTGATCTGTTAAAAACGTAAATGCTTGCATCCAAAACTTAGCTCTGTTAGTTAAGTCAGCTAGTGCATCTTTACCTGTTTTAAAATAATGCATTTACACGAATGGTGACGAAGCCCAGCCGGGTTTTCTGTCCTCGTAGGCAGAAAAAGCTGTCGCCCATGAGCGTTGGAGGTTTTCTACCTGCTCAGTTGGTTTCTGGCCCTCGGGGACTCTGCGGCATCCCTGATTCAGAGCAAAAAAACGGTTGCGAGCATGAGCAGAGGCTGTAGACAGAAGTGGCTATTTTATCCTCACGCATGGTTCAGTTGAACGTGTTCTGTGCTCTTTGAATCATAGCTAACCTGGGTTAGCCACACGCTGAGGCTATGTCAGCCTCATTTCAGAACTGTGTGGTCTGATGCAGATATTTTTGGATAATACACTTTTCAGACCTTAAAAAAAAAAAAAAAAAATACAAAAGTTAAGGAAGCCTATTTTTAAAATGATAAAATCTGAACGTATTTTTAACCAGATCTCAGATAGCGGTCGGCTCCAGGACAGAGTTCACCTCTAAAACCCAACTTCATAAAGTGCAGCCACCCCTCCATTGTGATTACATCTGTTAAAAATATCAGTGAAACAGCTGAAGATCTAACAAAGCCATCAAACATTTGGTGAAGGGTAGTTTTACAGCTCACGGTCGCTGGAGCCACAGAAGGCGATGACTCAATGCAAAAAATGAAAAAAACCCTCCACATTGCTGCATTACAGTGTGATCTCAAACATTTGTCATACAATTAGAACAATTCAAACAACTTGAACGCATCATCTAACTCCACCTGTAACCCTGACGACGGATGCATCGGTCACTTTTAGGAACCTACAGCCATCAGAGTGAGGCGACTGTACTGAGTGCCTGTCCTGCGTGATGAAGTGGCTCTGAAAGGAGAAGAGAAGAGAACAGCGATGCAGCCAGGACTCAAAGTCACGTGGAACTACCTTTGATTTCTAAAAGGAAATATACGTAGAAGGTGGTTCAAAATGTAGTTTAATCTGGATAAACCTCTCAGGAAAGGCCATTTGCAGTGTATGTTTGAAATATAAATATATATATATATATATATATATATATCGGGGGCTCACATACACTGAGAGCGGGCTTGTGTGTGCGGTATGTACATTTATCACTTTTTCCAGAACCTTCTCTTTGTTATCCTTGTCTCTCGTTCTGTTCAGAAGGTGTGTCTCGTCCTTCTGTGGCGGGCCGCTTCTGTGCCTTTCCGCGTGTCTTGCAGCCGAAGCACGTGTGGGCAGTGGACGAGTGGTGCGCTGAGAGCAAGGGCGGGGGGGCCAATGGCTGACGAGGCTGCGGGGGGGGGGGGCTGGAACAGGACCAAGGGGGGGGGCGGGGCGCGGCGCCCCCCCCCCGCCCCGCCCCCCCCCCCCCCCCCCCCCCCCCCCCCCAAAACCATTACAACAATTTTTTCAAAAATAAAAAAAAAAAACATAAAATT
>CAAE01013545.1:104501-114760 GCA_000180735.1 Tetraodon nigroviridis
GACGACCTTGTGCAGCCCGTCTGTTTCTTATCAGACCAAAGCCCCGTGGACCCTTCTGGGATCTTCCTTTACAGCTCACCCAGACCCAGACCTAACCCTGAAACCCAGTCCTATCCCTCAAAAACCAGTTTAGGGTCAAACTACCAGAAATGAAACACTTTAAAATACTAAAAATGCCAAAATACGAATTAATTTCTGAAGAAACTAGTGCCCCTTCCTGGGCTGCCACCTTATCGTGGTGGAAGGGTTTGCGTGTCCCAATGATCCTAGGAGCTCAGTTGTCTGGGGCTTTATGCCCCTGGTAGGGCCACCCATGGCAAACAGGTCCTAGGTGAGGGACCAGACAAAGCGCAGCCAAAAGACCCCTTATGACGAATACAAACAATGGCCACAAGTTTCCCTCGCCCGGACGCGGGTCACCGGGGCCCCCTCCTGGAGCCAGGCCCGGGGGCGGGGCACGACAGCGAGCGCCTGGTGGCCGGGCTTTCGCCCATGGGGTCCGGCCGGCCCCAGCCCGAAGAGACTACATGTGGCCCTCCTCCAGTGGGCTCACCACCTGCAGGAGGAGCCAAAGGGGTCGGGTGCATAGTGAGTTGGGCGGCGGCCGAAGGGGGGGGCCTTGGCGGTCCGATCCCCGGCTGCACAAACTAGCTCTAGGGACGTGGAATGTCACCTCTCTGGTGGGGAAGGAGCCTGAGCTGGTGCGCGAGGTTGAGAAGTTCCGACTAGATATAGTCGGCCTCACCTCAACGCACAGCAAGGGTTCTGGAACCACCCTCCTTGAGAGGGGTTGGACTCTCTTCTACTCTGGAGTTGCCGATGGTGAGAGGCGACGAGCAGGGGTGGCAATTCTTGTTGCTCCTCAGCTCAGTGCCTGTACATTGGAGTTCACCCCGGTGAACGAGAGGGTAGCCTCCCTCCGCCTTCGAGTGGGGGGACGGATCCTGACTGTTGTTTGTGCCTATGGCCCAAACGGCAGTTCAGTGTATCCAGCCTTCTTGGAGTCCTTGGAGGGGGTGCTGGAAAGTGCCCCTTCTGGGGGTTCCCTTGTTCTCCTGGGTGACTTCAATGCTCACGTTGGCAATGACAGTGAGACCTGGAGGGGCGTGATCGGGAAGAATGGCCCCCCTGATCTGAACCCGAGTGGTGTTTCGTTGTTGGACTTCTGTGCTCGCCACGGGATGTCCATAACGAACACCATGTTCAGGCATAAAGGTGTCCACATGTGCACATGGCACCAGGACACCTTAGGCCGCAGTTCAATGATCGACTTTGTAGTCGTGTCATCAGATCTGCGGCCGCATGTCCTGGACACTCGGGTGAAGAGAGGGGCGGAGCTGTCAACTGATCACCACCTGGTGGTGAGTTGGCTCCGATGGTGGGGGAGGATGCCGGCCAGGCCCGGCAGGCCCAAACGCATTGTGAGGGTCTGCTGGGAGCGCCTGGCAGAGTCTCCCGTCAGAAGGAGCTTCAACTCCCACCTCCGGGAGAACTTTGACCATGTCCGGGAAGAGGCGGGGGACATTGAGTCCGAATGGACCATGTTCCGGGCCTCTATTGTGGAGGCAGCCGACCGATGCTGCGGACGCAAGGTGGTCGGTGCCTGTCGTGGCGGCAACACCCGAACCCGCTGGTGGACACCAGCGGTAAGGGATGCCGTCAAGCTGAAGAAGGAGTCATACAGAGCCTTTTTGGCCTGTGGGACTCCCGAGGCAGCAGGCAGGTACCGGCAGGCCAAGCGGAGTGCGGCTACGGCGGTCGCCGAGGCAAAGACCCGGGCATGGGAAGAGTTCGGTGAGGCCATGGAAAACGACTTCCGGACGGCTTCGAAGAGATTCTGGACCACCATCCGGCGCCTGAGGAGGGGAAAGCAGTGCACCGTCAACACTATATACAGTGCGGGTGGTGTGCTGCTGACCTCAACTCGGGACGTTGTGGATCGGTGGAGGGAATACTTTGAAGACCTCCTCAACCCCACCGATGCGCCTTCCAATGAGGAAGCAGAGCCTGCGGACTTGGAGGTGGACTCTGACATCTCCGTGGCTGAAGTGACCGAGGTAGTTAAGAAACTCCTCGGTGGCAAGGCCCCGGGGGTGGACGAGATCCGCCCCGAGTACCTCAAGGCTCTGGATGTTGTAGGTCTGTCATGGCTGACACGACTCTGCAGCATCGCGTGGGTCGTCTGGGGGCAGTACCGCGGGATTAGGCAGACCGGGGGTGGTGGTCCCTCTTTTTTAAGAAGGGGGACCGGAGGATGTGTTCCAACTATAGGGGGGATCACACTCCTCAGCCTCCCTGGGAAGGTCTATTCAGGGGTACTGGAGAGGAGGGTCCGCCGGATAGTCGAACCTCAGATTCAGGAGGAGCAGTGTGGTTTTCGTCCTGAGACGTGTGAACATGTGGACCAGCTCTACACCCTCAGCAGGGTCCTTGAGGGTGCATGGGAGTTTGCCCAACCAATCCACATGTGTTTTGTGGATTTGGAGAAGGCATTCGACCGTGTCCCTCGGGGAGTCCTCTGGGGGGTACTCCGGGAGTATGGAGTGTCGGGCCTCCTGTTACAGGCTGTCCGCTCTCTGTACAACCGGTGTCAGAGCTTGGTCCGCATTGCCGGCAGTAAGTCGAACTCGTTCCCAGTGAGGGTTGGACTCCGCCAGGGCTGCCCTTTGTCACCGATTCTGTTCATAACTTTTATGGACAGAATTTCTAGGCGCAGCCATGGTGTTGAGGGGGTCCGGTTTGGTGACTCCAGGATCGGGTCTCTGCTTTTTGCAGATGACGTGGTCCTGTTGGCGTCATCAACCCGTGACCTCCAGCTCTCGCTGGACCGGTTCGCAGCCGAATGTGAAGCGTCCGGGATGAGAATCAGCACCTCCAAATCTGAGGCCATGGTTCTCAACCGGAAAAAGGTGGAGTGCCTCCTCCGGGTTGGGGAGGAGAACCTGCCCCAAGTGGAGGAGTTCAAGTACCTTGGGGTCTTGTTCACGAGTGAGGGAAAAATGGAGCGGGAGATCGACAGGCGGATCGGTGCGGCATCTGCAGTAATGCGGACTCTGCACAGGTCCGTCATGGTGAAGAGAGAGCTGAGCCGAAAGGGAACTCTCGATTTTACCGGTCGATCTTCGTTCCTACCCTCACCTATGGTCACGAGCTTTGGGTAATGACCGAAAGAACAAGATCGCGGGTCCAAGCGGCAGAAATGGGTTTCCTCCGTAGGTTGGCTGGACTCTCCCTTAGAGATAGGGTGAGAAGTTCAGTCATCCGGGAGGGGCTCAGAGTAGAGCCGCTGCTCCTCCACATCGAGAGGAGTCAGATGAGGTGGCTCGGGCACCTAGTAAGGATGCCCCCTGGACGCCTCCCTGGTGAGGTGTTCAGGACACGTCCCTCCGGTAGGAGACCCCCGGCGGGAGACCCAGAGACACGCTGGAGAGACTATGTCTCTCGGCTGGCCTGGGAACGCCTGGGGATCCCCCCGGAAGAGCTGGAAGAGGTAGCTGGGGAGAGGGAAGTCTGGGCCTCCTTGCTTAGACTGCTGCCCCCGCGACCCGACCCCGGATAAGCGGAAGAAGATGGATGGATGGATGGAAGAAACTAGTGCAAGACTGTATCTTTGTAAGATCTCCTACTCGTGCAGTATCGGCCTAATCGAAGTGAAGGTTTCAGGACTTTAAAACGCTGTGAAACTTCCAACCGCACAGATTAGCAGGAGGGAGCAGGAAGGTTTGAGCCACAGATCTTCTGTGATAAACAGACCCCAGCGTGTCAGGAATAAAGACGGAGAGGAAAAGAAAATGATCCCCGTCCCCTCCCGGGTCAGGTCCTTCTGTAATCAGAGTTAGATTAAGTGGCCCTTTGGAGCCCAGAACATCAGGTTATATATAGAGACCGAGCTTGGGGCCTGATCCTCCTCTAAAGCCCCCCTGGCTTTGTTAACATGGCTGACATTCACAGGAGGCCCAGCCATCAGAGAGAGAGAGTCTGCTGTATGTCACTCACCATCACTGTGTGTGTGTGTGTGTGTGTGTGTTGGAGCACAGCTGGGTGTCCCATCGGTTGGGTGGGGGTGGCAGTTTGGGCTTCCTCATCAGACGGGACAGTGGAGGTTCTGGGACACAGCAGCGTCGCCATGCAGAGCGCTCCAGGGTCGGGGGTGGGAGAACTAGGCGGTTCCGTGAGCCGCGTGGGTCAGAGCCGGGCCGGAGGACTCACAGGGGACGCCACTCCAGAGATGAACGGAGACGGAGAGGCCGGAGCCCTGCAAGTGTTCCAGCCCGAGGGGTCCACGGAGGAGCGAGCTCCATCGGTGCCCGCGGCCGAGACCCTGAGGTGCCAGGTGAAGATCACCACTTGCCGAAGCCTCCACCTGCGCATAGCCAACCACACGGCCCGGGACGTCTACGTGCGGCTGGTGGGACACGGGGGCCACGTCGCTGAAATCAGCACGGGGGTTCCGAGGAATGCGCTGGAGCAGAGTAAGAGTCGGTGGCGAAAGAAGCGGAGCCTCTGTGGCACCGCCCTGAACGTGCACGTTGAATCAGCCTCGCAGAGCTGCAGCAGCAACTTTATCTGCATGTTTAGATTGTCAGCTTTGTTGTGGCAACTGCATCAGGAACCTGTTGGTGGGGAAAGCGTCATCGGTTAAACATCCTGAGAGCCCAAAGAGGCCACCGCAGTGTGTGTGTGTGTGTGTGTGTGTGTGTGTGTGTGTGTGAATGAGAGAGACAGAGAGGGCCAGGGTGTAGCATGGATTTTACTCAGTTCCTAAAAAGAAATCCTAAACGCAGGATAAAAACACATTTATCAGTATAAAAGTTGATGTGATAAAGACAAAGACCATTAAGGCACCATTAAAGTAGAAAATAAACATGTTAGAGGGTGAATGACAGCTTGTCAGTCTCACTCATAAGTATACTGAAGGTAACTATGGTGAACACGAGCAGGTGTCAACTCTGGTCCTTTCAGCGCTCTCCCACCGGGTGAAGGCCCTGCTCCTCAACCATGCGGAATCTCTCACCTCCTCCACTGCATCGGTGCAAATCTCCTCATCTTGGAAGCATCTGTACTCATGATATTTTAATGAGCGCTGCTCCACAGAAAAGGACATCAAACTTGGAGCCTGATTTATTTGTAGCCTTCTGGGTGTTGTAGAGCTACACTGTCACTGGACACTCAGGAGATGGTCGGATAGGAAGGTTGGGCAGCGTTCGCTGGACCGTGGATGGTAGAAGCCAGGGTGACGCCGGCCCTCCTGCTTCCTTCCACTTTCCAGAGACATCTGGGGCACTGGTGAACTGGCTGCTCCACACTCACCCTACTGATGAGGGTGTGAACTACTTGTTTTTCTTTTACCCTTAGTTGTAATCAGTTGCCAAGGTAACCAATTAGTCAGGTTAGAATAACTTATAGTTATGTCTTCGGTTGACCGCTGCAGTTAACCGATACAACAGCGCCGCCGTGTGGCTGATGTTTATTAACGCAGCTGTCGTTTTTTAAAAAGAGATGAATGGACCAATGGCCATCACTGCAAAACGTCTCTTAAAAACAAGTTCCAATGTGTTAAAATTGAAAAACATCAATGTCAAAAATTGTGCCCAAAGCCTCAGCTTGATGGTGATTTTTTTAAGCAAATCTTTATGCCAATAAGTGTCCAAATGTCCAACTTTCTCCTCCTGTCTTGTCTTCACCAGGCGTTGCTTCTGTGAAGAATTCCATCCCATTGTCCCCTCTCAAACCTCCGTCTGCAGACTCGGAGCGAGGCGTGGAGAAAAATAACCCTGCTCCAGGCAAAGATCTGCAGTCTCCTTGCGTTTCTATGGAAACCTCCAATCTGCGACCTCAGACACCAAAGGCAGAAGTTGACCTGGAGGACGGGGACGAGGCCAGCAGCCCACTCACCATTTCTGAGCTGGCCTACAGGTTCGCGGACTTTAGAACTTTTTTTCAGCAGCCAAAATTTTCAAAATTTGGCCCAAAAATCTGCAGGTTGGACGTCTTTGTCTCTTAAGTTGAACCAGTACTGCAGTTTTTTTAACAAAACCGCATTGTTGCCTTGACGACACTCTTTTCTGCCTGTTACGCCTCCTCCTCCATCTGTCCAGTGTGGGGTCTAATCAGTGAATGTGCTTTCTGTGTTGCGGCTGCAGCCCCTGCGCCAGCATGCTGCCCACCCCCATCAGCGACAGCAGCGCGGCGTCGACCTGCTCTTCTCCTCCCCGGTCCAGAGCCCCGCCAGGATGCTGAGGGAGCTCCACGCCGACCCCGAGATTCAGGCGCGTCTGGAGGCCGAGCGGGAGCGAGACCCGAGCCTACGAACGCACCCGCCAGGCCGCCAGGGGTCACGCAGGCGGCCTCCTGAGCGGCAGCTTGCGCCTGCTCTCCTCCAACGAGAGGGTGAACGCCTGTTTGCTCAGCGTGGCCCGCTTTGTCGCCGTGGTGATGGGCATCCTCCTTGTCACCGTGCCGACGCTGCTGTTGCTCCTGGAGTCGGACATCGACGTGTCCTTCCTGCACGAGATCCGTCAGACGCCGGAGTTTGAGCAGTTCCACTATGAGTATTACTGCCCGCTGCGGCGGTGGATCCTGTGCAAGATCAGCCTGGCCATGGAGAACCTGTGGTCCGACTAAAGAGCAGAAGAGCAGAGGGAAGCAGCCAGGCTGCGGTCTTAACATTGCATTTCACATTTTATCCAGTCTTTAAAGAAACAAGACATGCCTCTTGAGGTCATTTCACCGATCTGATGAACAAACCCTAATTGGATGGAATTCCAAATGTTGCCCTCAGATTTGATGCTGCCTCCAGCGCAAACATTCCCATCCACGGGATCTGATCACGTTAAGGTGGGCAGTTTTGGCAGTTACAGCGGAAACCTGAAGCTGGGAAGTTCTTGAGAGCAGCAGGAAGAGACGGGTGGATAAAGAGAAAGTTGTGTAGAGGGGAAAAGGATGGTGGGTTCAGGGGTTGTGTGGATGGTCTGTTCGCTCCTGATGCTGACGACAAGCAGAGGTTCCCTCAGAGCAGCACCTGGTGGGTGGGAGAGCCTGTCAGCCATGACGGAGAACGTGGACGGAACAGGAGGAACAGGAGGCACCGGCAGAGGTGCAGCATGTATGTGTATTTAAAAACGAGCAGAAATATTGCTAATTGATACTAATCTTAAATGAGGTTTTTTGTTTTTTTTTTAATGTTTTGTACATTTTTTATGCAATTCAGGACTTTCAGGAATTTTTTCAGTCAGAGGATCTACTTCAAGTTTATTTTCAAATTAAGAGTTTACACAAAAGTCACAAAAGTCAGTTTACTGGCGTTTATTACGGGGCTGGGTGTTGAGAAAAAAAAGAATTAAGGTATTTTCTAATTCTGCTATCAGGATGTGTTGTCTTTAGCACCCTGGGCTTTTCTTACGAAGGCTATAGCACAAATCTTTTTCACACTGCAGCTGT
The DNA here is from genome assembly GCA_000180735.1 of Tetraodon nigroviridis. Lineage (NCBI taxonomy): Eukaryota > Metazoa > Chordata > Actinopteri > Tetraodontiformes > Tetraodontidae > Tetraodon > Tetraodon nigroviridis. Next base: position 111,942 of record CAAE01013545.1, read on the forward strand.
TTCAGATTATGTGATGTCATTTTTGGAGAACAGAAAGAATGCAACAAAAAAAAATCATTTGTAGGCATAAATCCTGTCTGATCTGTTAAAAACGTAAATGCTTGCATCCAAAACTTAGCTCTGTTAGTTAAGTCAGCTAGTGCATCTTTACCTGTTTTAAAATAATGCATTTACACGAATGGTGACGAAGCCCAGCCGGGTTTTCTGTCCTCGTAGGCAGAAAAAAGCTGTCGCCCATGAGCGTTGGAGGTTTTCTACCTGCTCAGTTGGTTTCTGGCCCTCGGGGACTCTGCGGCATCCCTGATTCAGAGCAAAAAAACGGTTGCGAGCATGAGCAGAGGCTGTAGACAGAAGTGGCTATTTTATCCTCACGCATGGTTCAGTTGAACGTGTTCTGTGCTCTTTGAATCATAGCTAACCTGGGTTAGCCACACGCTGAGGCTATGTCAGCCTCATTTCAGAACTGTGTGGTCTGATGCAGATATTTTTGGATAATACACTTTTCAGACCTTAAAAAAAAAAAAAAAAAATACAAAAGTTAAGGAAGCCTATTTTTAAAATGATAAAATCTGAACGTATTTTTAACCAGATCTCAGATAGCGGTCGGCTCCAGGACAGAGTTCACCTCTAAAACCCAACTTCATAAAGTGCAGCCACCCCTCCATTGTGATTACATCTGTTAAGAATATCAGTGAAACAGCTGAAGATCTAACAAAGCCATCAAACATTTGGTGAAGGGTAGTTTTACAGCTTACGGTCGCTGGAGCCACAGAAGGCGATGACTCAATGCAAAAAATGAAAAAAACCCTCCACATTGCTGCATTACAGTGTGATTTCAAACATTTGTCATACAATTAGAACAATTCAAACAACTTGAACGCATCATCTAACTCCACCTGTAACCCTGACGACGGATGCATCGGTCACTTTTAGGAACCTACAGCCATCAGAGTGAGGCGACTGTACTGAGTGCCTGTCCTGCGTGATGAAGTGGCTCTGAAAGGAGAAGAGAAGAGAACAGCGATGCAGCCAGGACTCAAAGTCACGTGGAACTACCTTTGATTTCTAAAAGGAAATATACGTAGAAGGTGGTTCAAAATGTAGTTTAATCTGGATAAACCTCTCAGGAAAGGCCATTTGCAGTGTATGTTTGAGATATAAATATATATATATATATATATATATATTTAAAAAAATCCCATCTACTCAAAACATACTGTTTATTCATAACGTACATTTATCACTTTATCCAGAGATTCACTTTCCTACCTGCTCCCGTCTGTCCAGAGCTGTGTGTTTCCTGCTGTGGCGTCACGCTTTAAGCATTTAGGAGTGTGTAGCAGCAGAAGCACGTGTGTCCACTGGCGCTGGTGCACTGAGAGCAAGTCGAGGTTGCAAATGGCTGAGAGGCTGCAGGCTGCTCTCCTGCAACAGGTCCAACGAAACTGCATGCTGACTTTGGTGCTTTTCAATCACATCCGTGCGACTTGCACAAACACATCTTTAATACCATGTTAATAAGTGTGGCAAAAAGAAAAAAAAAAAACAGAAAAGGATCTAAGATATGTCCTTGCTTTCTTCCCCCTGTGCGTCTCGTCTTCGTGAAGCAATCCGGATGTTTCCATAGCTGTCTCCGCCATCTCAGATGAGTGCATGTTCTCTGTGTTTTTGAATCAAAAGGTCTGACATAGTGCAAGAGTGAATCCACGTGTCAGCTTCTGTTAGCATCGATTAGCTTCTCTCCAGCTGATGTAAAACAGGAACGTCTCAAATGCTTTAAAACAGTTCGAAGGTCTCTTCAGGAGAAGGCCAAATGTCGTTAGCTTCATTGCTGTGTGTAAATTGTTCAAGAGGCTGGATGCCAACACCAATATTAACCTCATAACTGTCTGAGCATAACGTTATTTGATCCATAAACAACATTTGATCGCAGTGTTTCGATCTTTGAAAATGCTGATCAAGGCAAAAGGAAAAAGTCTTGACTTTTATTTTGAAGAACACGCACACACACACTCTTCAAAGGTTTTTCATTAAGCATATCTGACCCCATACAACACTGTAGCGTTACATTGGTTTGTAGCTTTCTAAACTTTATCTGTATTAGTTTGAATTTACACTTCTGAGTTTAGACAGCAAAGGATGCATTGTGTGTGTGTGTGTGTGTGTGTGTGTGTGTGCGTGTGCAGTTGCCCGCGCGCGCGCGTATGTGCAAGTGTACTGTATATTTCAATAAAACTGTGATGAAAAGCATCATCCAATCACCTACTATCTGATGTCAGGTCTACAGTAAACTCGAACCAAACTAGAGGTCAAATATTTACAAAGCTTAAGTTTAAGTTTTAGTTATCAAACCCAGTACCAGCATATCCAAACTGGTTACACCTGCAAAACAACTGTTTTTGGTTCATTTGACGTTTTGAATATTTGAACTCAGGTCTACGATATGCAAAACTACACGTGACATCTTATGAGAACAAAGACAAAAAAGCTGTTGAGTCCATAGTTTCAGTGTTGTGTGGGCATGTACAGTAGCAGAACCTCTTGCACGGTCACTTTGTTGTTTTCATTGTTGATTGAATATTTGCTGTTTTATTGATTAGTCTAAGAATTTATTCTTTTTTTGTTTACGTTTTGTCTCTGAATTAAAAAAAAAAACTGTTGATGTTTAAGTTTATTGAATCCAAAAAAAAAAAAAAATCCCTAAGTAATGAACCCTCCCAGTTTCTGGGATTAACAAGCCTTATGAACTTTGTGACGTGAAGTGAAATTTTGAATGTTAATATGTTTTTAAAGAAAATGAGTTGTTTTATATGTTAATA
>CAAE01013545.1:114810-133383 GCA_000180735.1 Tetraodon nigroviridis
CTTTCTCCTTAAATCTCCATGATAAAATGTCAGAGCAAATTTAGCCAAACACTCTACAACCTGTCACAGTTGGACGAAGAGTAGCTTCCTAGCCAGTCAGTTTACGAGTGGAAAATTAATCTAGTTTAATAAAATGGAACGCCATCTGGGCTTTGCTGTCAAAATTGTTACAATATGTGAGAAAAAAAATTGTCCTGAAAGGTTTTTTTATTAACTTAAAGAGCTCAATAGGTTCTGCGTTTGGAACCGGGGGCTGCAGCAGATGCACAGGGAAGGAAATGTTGAATGTCAACAAGATGTCATTCAGCTGCGAGCAAAATCAGCAATAAAAGCGGCTCATTCCTCTGCACTTTCAGAGCGTACAGCACCGTCAGCATCGGAGGGCCTAATCATATCTACCGGGCTTATCGCACACCACCTTTACCTGTCCCCAACTCGACTTTATTCAGATAATAACCGAACATATCTGCAGGTTCAGAAGCAATATGGGGCAATTCATGGGTGTCGCTGTTGTCAGCCTTATCAGCTGTGGAGTTTTGTCACAAAGTTGGCAAATAGATGTAAACAAAAGGGTTGAGAAGTGCTTGAAATGTGACCAAAATTAAAGTCAGTGGTCTGGGTTTTTTCACGTGTGTGGACAGTCAAATGAATCAGTCGGTGAGTGACAAAGTGCCCGGATGAAAAATGAAAAAGAAAAAAGAAAAAAGTAGATAGCGAGGCATTATCAGAGCTACTGTCGATTGATTTCTTGGAACGACTTTGAACTTCTTTTTCACTCTGACTTTCAGATTGAAGGGATTGATCACAGACGGATAAGAGGAAAGACTCAGAGTTTTTCCAAGGTGATGAAACGCTCACTGAGCAGACTGAGAAAACTGGGATTTAGAGCCTCTGACTGATTAGAAAAAAAAATCCCAATCACAAAAAAAAATCACAATTTGTTATAGTTTGTAGTATTATTTATATTACTTTTGATACAGTGTTTTTGTACGGTTATATTTCTGCAGAAGTAAATGCATTCTTTTACATTTACATGTTGCATCGATGAGATTAGATTTTTCAGTTACTCTCTTGTATGTGTGTATGTGTGTATGTGTGTATGTGTGTATGTGTGTGTGTGTGTGTGTGCGTGTGTGTGTGTTAGAGAGAGAGATAGAACCATTGGACAGTGACCTCTTTAGCTCATGGTATGATGGCTGTCATTACGACCTTTCAAAGAGCACGGAGCATAAAAATGAGCTGATTGTCAGCAGAGCAGGGCTCACATATGCTCTGTGCAAGCAGATGCTGGTGATAAGATAATGATAAGGCCGCTATCTGGCTTTCACATCAATAAGTTGACCACAACATATCGTCGTCACCACCTAGGACATGTCAGCTGTGGCTGATGGTCCGATGCTGATGACAGAACAGTTAACAGCGCCTTTAGAGCAATGAGGCCTGCAAGAACGGTGGATGGTAGATGGGAAGAATATAAAATGCACCTGGGTACCCAAATTAGGATGTTGCTAAAGCTGTTATAATATTGATTGTGACGTGATAAGGACAGGCTGTTGAAGCAGCAACAAAGGTTTTTTTCCTTCATACTTCAGATCCAGTTGCTGGTCCAATTGTTCTTTAATTTTTTGTGTGCTTTTATACACATACAATATACATCAATATTCGGTTCATTTTACGCAAATTGCATGTTCAAAGCAGGTTTTATCGTGCTGTGTTTACTTTGTGGATCTATGTATATATGTTCTTCTTATCCTTCCTCCAGGCCTGCCTGTGCCATCATCAGCGCTGCGACTGCCCAGTACAAAGGTGAAGCGTTTATTGGTGCCATTCTCCATCTTCTGGAAGCCGCAGACAGCGAAATAATGAAGCCATTACATATCATCCCATCCACCACCCCCCCTTTTTTTTTTAAATCGATCTGAGGATCCTGATAGCTGGCTACCAACCTTGTTTGCAACTCTTTCATTATCTTTAAAGATAAGGAAAAGAGGACTGTTGGGATCAAAGGGTACGTGGAGCACAGCTCACCGACTGTCACTCAAAAAAAAGGGGAAAAAAACCCCATTCACTGGTCCAACTTCTTTTCTTTGTTTAATTGGATTTCTGATTCCAGACATTAATTTGAACCTACAGGTGCCTGAACTCCTCACTTGCATCACTTTTTTTTCCTGATAACAGTTGTATCATGGCAACTTTAGAAAGAACTATGTTAGAAGTGGGGACAAGCATTCATTCAGAGCAACACACCACCCATCAGGAAAAAAAACTTCAATTAATTCAGTTTACAGTTAAAGCAGCCGAAAAGCCCAAGAACGCAGCAAGCGCCTGATGGCTTGTATTGTGCTCCATTAGCCCTTTCCAGGCTGAAGCCTTGAGCTCATGACCTCAGCCCATCAGTTGTCCCAGACTGTCCGTTCACCCTGAGCCTCCGCTAAGCCTCTGTTTGGGTTCTGGCTAGACGTTGTCTATAACGAGCGTTGATTAGTTAACTTGTTTAAATGACTTTTGCTATTTTGGTTGCCTCCGCTCAGCCATCTATCCGTCCCCGTCCCCGTCCCCGCCGCGCTCACCCACCCTCCCACAGGGGTGTCAGCGAGTGTCTCAGTCAGAGGTGGGGCAGCTTCTCCACAGTCACTGAGTTCAAGTTTATTTTATCTGACACTAAATTCTATGCAGTGAATGAATATATGCGTCGAGCGACGCAGGCTTGCCCTGTCCCTTTCTGTTCTAATGCTTGGCAGATGTGAAGGGGTGGAGTTGGGGCTCTGGAGTCACCACGCTGCCAAGGTCTCCTGAAGCCACCTACAACAAGTGGACCTCAGCCTGTTATTTTTCCTCTGGTGAGGTGAACAAATGTTAGAATGGCAGGCTGGAGGGCCTGTCTGGGCCTCTTCAACCTGGATCACTGATTCTGAGTGGTGTTTATTTGTCAGAGCTCTCACCCCGTCGTTCGCCTCCACCCAGGAAAACCAAGACAGTTAGCGACAGAGTGGGCTGAAATTGGTTTCCGCTCCTAAGAACGGAGGTCTATTTTTAAAATGAGCAAACCGCTGTTCACACAGAACATGAGAAACTGGTCACACGCAGGCCGTTTGGGCTGAGGTCGAGGTTACAGCAGATACAGATGCTTGTCAAGTCCCCGCTGGATGTGTAATTGCACAGGCTGGCTATTCAAACCTCTTGTGTAAGGTTGAATTTTCAGCATTACAAGTAGCAGAGAACCTCATCTTCTGCTCTCCCGATCACGTTAAGGTGGGCAGTTTTGGCAGTTACAGCGGAAACCTGAAGCTGGGAGGTTCTTGAGAGCAGCAGGAAGAGACGGGTGGATAAAGAGAAAGTTGTGTAGAGGGGAAAGGATGGTGGGTTCAGGGGTTGTGTGGATGGTCTGTTTGCTCCTGATGCTGACGACAAGCAGAGGTTCCCTCAGAGCAGCACCTGGTGGGTGGGAGAGCCTGTCAGCCATGACGGAGAACGTGGACGGAACAGGAGGAACAGGAGGCACCGGCAGAGGTGCAGCATGTATGTGTATTTAAAAACGAGCAGAAATATTGCTAATTGATACTAATCTTAAATGAGGTTTTTTGTTTTTTTTTTAATGTTTTGTACATTTTTTATGCAATTCAGGACTTTCAGGAATTTTTTCAGTCAGAGGATCTACTTCAAGTTTATTTTCAAATTAAGAGTTTACACAAAAGTCACAAAAGTCAGTTTACTGGCGTTTATTACGGGGCTGGGTGTTGAGAAAAAAAAGAATTAAGGTATTTTCTAATTCTGCTATCAGGATGTGTTGTCTTTAGCACCCTGGGCTTTTCTTACGAAGGCTATAGCACAAATCTTTTTCACACTGCAGCTGTTTCAGATTATGTGATGTCATTTTTGGAGAACAGAAAGAATGCAACAAAAAAAAAATCATTTGTAGGCATAAATCCTGTCTGATCTGTTAAAAACGTAAATGCTTGCATCCAAAACTTAGCTCTGTTAGTTAAGTCAGCTAGTGCATCTTTACCTGTTTTAAAATAATGCATTTACACGAATGGTGACGAAGCCCAGCCGGGTTTTCTGTCCTCGTAGGCAGAAAAAGGCTGTCGCCCATGAGCGTTGGAGGTTTTCTACCTGCTCAGTTGGTTTCTGGCCCTCGGGGACTCTGCGGCATCCCTGATTCAGAGCAAAAAAACGGTTGCGAGCATGAGCAGAGGCTGTAGACAGAAGTGGCTATTTTATCCTCACGCATGGTTCAGTTGAACGTGTTCTGTGCTCTTTGAATCATAGCTAATCTGGGTTAGCCACACGCTGAGGCTATGTCAGCCTCATTTCAGAACTGTGTGGTCTGATGCAGATATTTTTGGATAATACACTTTTCAGACCTTAAAAAAAAAAAAAAAAAATACAAAAGTTAAGGAAGCCTATTTTTAAAATGATAAAATCTGAACGTATTTTTAACCAGATCTCAGATAGCGGTCGGCTCCAGGACAGAGTTCACCTCTAAAACCCAACTTCATAAAGTGCAGCCACCCCTCCATTGTGATTACATCTGTTAAAAATATCAGTGAAACAGCTGAAGATCTAACAAAGCCATCAAACATTTGGTGAAGGGTAGTTTTACAGCTCACGGTCGCTGGAGCCACAGAAGGCGATGACTCAATGCAAAAAATGAAAAAAACCCTCCACATTGCTGCATTACAGTGTGATTTCAAACATTTGTCATACAATTAGAACAATTCAAACAACTTGAACGCATCATCTAACTCCACCTGTAACCCTGACGACGGATGCATCGGTCACTTTTAGGAACCTACAGCCATCAGAGTGAGGCGACTGTACTGAGTGCCTGTCCTGCGTGATGAAGTGGCTCTGAAAGGAGAAGAGAAGAGAACAGCGATGCAGCCAGGACTCAAAGTCACGTGGAACTACCTTTGATTTCTAAAAGGAAATATACGTAGAGAGAAGGTGGTTCAAAATGTAGTTTAATCTGGATAAACCTCTCAGGAAAGGCCATTTGCAGTGTATGTTTGAAATATAAATATATATATATATATATATATATTTAAAAAAATCCCATCTACTCAAAACATACTGTTTATTCATAACGTACATTTATCACTTTATCCAGAGATTCACTTTCCTACCTGCTCCCGTCTGTCCAGAGCTGTGTGTTTCCTGCTGTGGCGTCACGCTTTAAGCATTTAGGAGTGTGTAGCAGCAGAAGCACGTGTGTCCACTGGCGCTGGTGCACTGAGAGCAAGTCGAGGTTGCAAATGGCTGAGAGGCTGCAGGCTGCTCTCCTGCAACAGGTCCAACGAAACTGCATGCTGACTTTGGTGCTTTTCAATCACATCCGTGCGACTTGCACAAACACATCTGTAAATACCATGTTAATAAGTGTGGCAAAAAGAAAAAAAAACAACAGAGAAAAGGATCTAAGATATGTCCTTGCTTTCTTCCCCCTGTGCGTCTCGTCTTCGTGAAGCAATCCGGATGTTTCCATAGCTGTCTCCGCCATCTCAGATGAGTGCATGTTCTCTGTGTTTTTGAATCAAAAGGTCTGACATAGTGCAAGAGTGAATCCACGTGTCAGCTTCTGTTAGCATCGATTAGCTTCTCTCCAGCTGATGTAAAACAGGAACGTCTCAAATGCTTTAAAACAGTTCGAAGGTCTCTTCAGGAGAAGGCCAAATGTCGTTAGCTTCATTGCTGTGTGTAAATTGTTCAAGAGGCTGGATGCCAACACCAATATTAACCTCATAACTGTCTGAGCATAACGTTATTTGATCCATAAACAACATTTGATCGCAGTGTTTCGATCTTTGAAAATGCTGATCAAGGCAAAAGGAAAAAGTCTTGACTTTTATTTTGAAGAACACGCACACACACACTCTTCAAAGGTTTTTCATTAAGCATATCTGACCCCATACAACACTGTAGCGTTACATTGGTTTGTAGCTTTCTAAACTTTATCTGTATTAGTTTGAATTTACACTTCTGAGTTTAGACAGCAAAGGATGCATTGTGTGTGTGTGTGTGTGTGTGTGCGCGCGCGTATGTGCAAGTGTACTGTATATTTCAATAAAACTGTGATGAAAAGCATCATCCAATCACCTACTATCTGATGTCAGGTCTACAGTAAACTCGAACCAAACTAGAGGTCAAATATTTACAAAGCTTGTTTAAGTTTTAGTTATCAAACCCAGTACCAGCATATCCAAACTGGTTACACCTGCAAAACAACTGTTTTTGGTTCATTTGACGTTTTGAATATTTGAACTCAGGTCTACGATATGCAAAACTACACGTGACATCTTATGAGAACAAAGACAAAAAAGCTGTTGAGTCCATAGTTTCAGTGTTGTGTGGGCATGTACAGTAGCAGAACCTCTTGCACGGTCACTTTGTTGTTTTCATTGTTGATTGAATATTTGCTGTTTTATTGATTAGTCTAAGAATTTATTCTTTTTTTGTTTACGTTTTGTCTCTGAATTAAAAAAAAAAAAACTGTTGATGTTTAAGTTTATTGAATCCAAAAAAAAAAAAAAAATCCCTAAGTAATGAACCCTCCCAGTTTCTGGGATTAACAAGCCTTATGAACTTTGTGACGTGAAGTGAAATTTTGAATGTTAATATGTTTTTAAAGAAAATGAGTTGTTTTATATGTTAATACTGCCACAATAAAACTCTTTACTGACTTGATTTACAGTGAATTTTTTAAGGTGGACTTTGTCTCCCTCGTGTGGTGTTGTGATGAATTGCACTGACGTTTTAAGACTTTTCAGGTATTTCTGTTTCTCTCATCTTTGTAAAAGCACTGAGGGAGGAAACTGTTAAATACTAGTGCTAAAATACCACATTTATCTGCAAAACTTGATTAATTATTCATTATTTTTATTTATTAAAAATTGACATTTGTCTTGGGTTTGGACATGCATTTAGCTGCTTTTAACAATTCCATTGCTAAACTAAGTAATTACTCAAGGTTTGCAGATGAATGTGGTAGTTCAGCACAACTGAAAAAAAATTTTGGAGAGGAGGAAAATCATCTTTAAAGAAACCTAAACAAGTCCAGCTGCACGCAGAGATCTGACTATGGATAACTATGACCTGGGTGAATGAGAACCTACACAGCAATTAGAAAAAGCCTTACCCTTAACCCAGACTGGCAAATGAAGACCCTCTTGATGGGTCTTCTCATCCTTCAGCCCTAACTGAGAGCTCCTGGTGAGGCAACCCTGAGGAGACATCAGCATATAGTTACGGAAATCAGTGCCAACATGGCCAGAGGGGAGAGTGGAGGTTGTTCACACCTGTGTCAAGGCCGGAAGGTGCAGGAAGCCGGTCTGATGCCTGCTGCTTGAAGTAAATGGATCAGGTTATTTTATTGAACAACTTATTTTATTTAACAACTGCCAACTGTGGTTCAAGAGCTGATGCACGAGTTGTTTCTGATCTAAAGTAAATTAGGAGCAGAAGGATCACAAACATCAGTCAGACCTAATGTTCACTTGCTCTGCTTGTGCATATATTTGAATTAAATTAAGTTCTGTACCCTGAACAGAGATCCCACAGAAATACAGCCATCTATCTGTTGAGCGAGAGACAAGACACCCAAGAGCGAGACCGAGGTGGCACACACACTGAAAAATAAGCATTTTAAACAACCAGCAGGTGTCGCCGCCGCGCGTCAACGTTGTCAATAAGCAGGGCTAATAATCCATAATAAACTAATAAATTAATAATAAGCAGGTCCTTTCCTAAAACCATCCACCCCATTGTTTCTGCAGCACGAAAGAACAAGTTTACTACCTGTTAGGTCACAAAACCTGTTTAGATTAGGGCCCTTAAGGCCACATATGCTATATGTGCGGCATATTTCAATAAAATGCCCGGAGTCTCCGCTAGCAGGGCATAAAATACATAGTGGTGTGTGTGTGTGTGTGTGCGAGCATATGGAGTGTTCACATGTAAGAAGTGTTCATTTGGAGCACGCCACTCCCTGGACAAACACAATGCAGATAAGTGCAGGTGATCACATGATTCTTCTCTTTCCCCCACAGACATTAGTCTCACACACGCCTGCTGGTTTACTTAAGTTCTCTGAATCCCCCCACACACACACACACGCACACACCCCACATCAGAAGAGGAAACATGGATTCCAGCTAGTTCATTTATTTCCTTAATGACGCTAAGTTCCAATTCTGAGCAGGTTGGGAAACTGCAACCCAAACACTGAAAGTTTGAAAACCTCACTCAGGTGTGTGTTATTAATAACACACTGTGCAGCTGTTGCTACTGTGCTATAAAACACAAAGTTTATCTGGAATTTCTGTTGACTGTCTACTTATTGCCTTTATTTTTGGCACACTCTCACCACTGCCAGTGTCATTACATAAGTGTAACATTCCTTTTATTATGGCCTAAATCAGGCACGGGCAAACTACGGCCCAGGGGCCACATGCGGCCCGTTAAACATTTTAATCCGGCCTGCCCTAACCCTAACCCTAGCCCTAACCCTGCCCCAAAGACATGGTGGGGTTAGGGCTAGGGTTAAATTTTTTTGTTAGGGTTGGGATGAGGGTTTGGGTTTTTGCTTTGTCAGTTTCTGAGTTCTCCCTGAAAAAGATTCTTCCACTTTAATTCCAACTCATGGTTCAGCAGCATTCGCCACACAAATCTCTGAGGGCTATAAAAAAGAACGTGTTTATCAGGAAAAAGAGGCACGAAGGAAGGAGGCGTATAAAAGCAAGGCAGCGGAAAAGATTTGGGAGCAGCGTCTGGGACCCCCAGAGTAGAACGATGGCATCAACTCACAGGAGTGAGGAACAAGAGAGGAGACTGAGTTTGCTCTTTCATGCCTACGATGTGGACAGTTCAGGGCGGATTGAGAAGAATGAGTTCCTCACTCTCTGTCAGGAGCTCCAGATCTTGCCCCGGGAGGCCGCCGGGATCTTCGAGCGCCTGGATGTGGACAGAGACGGCACGGTGACGCTGGAAGAGTTCATCAGCGGCTTCCAGGAGCGAGGCCTGGAGAACAGAGACCCTGCCGTGGCGGAGGACGGTGGCGCAGGAAGTGAGGGGAAACCTTCGGTTTGGGAGGGACTGCTGGCGTCCAGGTGAGACAGATGAGGTCTGCGTGGTCCTGTGTGTCAACAGAGGGGAGGGTTAGGAGAAAACACCCTGATTTGCTGTCCAAAAACAAACAAACACATTTGAGAGGAAAACGATGGTGAGTTGACAGTGATCTAAATGTGTTTTGAACTTTTCATCCATTTGCTCATCCCTCCATCCATCACCAGAGACAGTGAATTTTTACCCTCAACCCACCAATGGAACGTCCTTTTTAAGTTCTTGCGAATTACGAAAAGCCTCTTTCTCCCCATTCTGACGCCACTGTTGGATTTGGGGCCAGATTAGAAACAGTTTAGTCACACAAAAAAGAAGGAGAAAAAAGGGAAAAAAAGATAGGGGAGTGGGGGAAGAATGAAAAGAGAAGAGAGAAGGAAAGAAAGTAGACCAAAAAGAAAATTGAAACGTCCAGATGAACACAGAATCTTTTCTCGGATAACTATGACCTGGATGACTGAGAACCTACACAGACAGTTTAGTCACAGTTTTTTTTGGCTCCAGTTTTACAGTATTTCACTTGATTCTGTGATTGAAGCGTTTCATAGTTTCATCCTTATCATTCGTGATCGAAAGATTTAACCATAAAAGGTCATTTAATCATCAATGCACTTGTTTGTTCATCCAAAAGCAGTAAAAGCAACAATAAACTCTCAACCAAAGTCTCCTCAGATCTGTGCGTAAAACAGGTGCGCTACACCAACAGGTGACTTCCAGCGACGCGCGCACGCGTTCGCGTACGACGGCGAGCAGGTCTCGACGGTAGCTTACCGGGCACAGCCGCGTTCCAGTCCAGCAGATTTCTCCCCGGCTGTAACCAAAGAGGAACGGGAGCACCCAAAACGGAACCGCTGACGCCGAAGCGTCACAGCGGCTCCAAACGCTCGCGCTGCGTAACAGCTGTGCAGATGTTGGAGTAAAAGCAGAGTGGCCGGACGTCCCGGGCTCGGCTTTACAGGTGTCTGGAGGGGAAAACTCGGCTCGTATGTTTTGCTTCATTAAAGTACCTTCGTGTTTCTTAGGCGGACCCAGCCGTCCACCGCAGGCATGAGCGCAGAGGAGCGGGAACGACTGCGCTCGCTTTTTCACGCCTACGACGTGGATCACTCCGGGCAGATCGAGAAAAACGAGTTTCTTACCATCTGCGCGGAGCTGCAGGTGTCCACGGACGAGGCCGAGCGGATATTTAACCGGCTGGACGTGGACCAGGACGGCACAGTCACCCTGATGGAGTTCATCGGCGGCTTCCACGACCGCTACGGGGAGGTGATGGAGGCGGACGGGGGCGAAGTGTCCGTCGCCTGGCTCAAATTCGAGAACAAAATGGGCGAGCAGGCCAAGTTCATCCCCAGGTAAGCGTGGTGGCGGCAAAGTCTGCTTTTTTAGACATGTTTCAAACAAATATCCAGCTTATTTGACCACGCAAATACGGATTCTGACTAAAATATTGTTATGGGCGCTCGACTCCTACATCATTCCTGCATTTGATAGACCTTTATGAAAACAAACCTTTTTAATATGTTTAAGTTTTTCACTCTTATGTCCTACATTTCTGATCTTGAGTGTTTTTGCCAGTAAAGGACGTTTGTTACTTAAACCAACAAGCATTTGTGGTTTTGCAGGTGCAAAGTTTGCAGTTTTATTTTTCCTCTGCTGGTTACGTAACCTAACCCAAACCTCTGGGTGATCTGGGCTGATCTCAGACTCCTCCTGCTGGGTCGGTCTGCAGGCGTCTGAATCAGCCGGACGATGGAACAGGCTCAGGTGGTCGGTAGCACCAACGTAGGGAGGACCTGGCCCACAGGCAGAGCCCAGAAAGGCTGGGAAGGACCGTTGTGTTCGTGCCACCTCCTGTCCACCACTGGCAGCCCTGACAGTGTGTGTGTGTGTGTGTGTGTGTGTGTGGAACAATGAAAAATTGGGGCCCTGCAAGAGGAAACACACTCTCAGTTACATCAGAGAAGATGGCACCAGTGTTATCTGCCATGGCTCGCTTTAGACAATCATAAACAGGGAAACCTCAGTTCTCTCAAGTAATGTGGAAACCTTTTATATGCACGCACACACACACACACACACTTGTGTCACACACACACACACACATACGCGTGTGTCACACAAGGACACAGCTCTGTGAGGGGTAGGTGTTGACTGTGGCCCTGGGCCTGACATGGGACTGGTCCTCGTGCTGCGGTTCTGTGGCACCGAGGCACCGATTGTCACAGTGTCGCTGTCTTGACTCCACTTCAGTCAGCTGAGCGACACCAGAGCCCCCGAGTCGGCACCAACATCTGATTCTCCACAGGATGGAGGGAGCTTTGGGTCAGTTATGGACAGTGATACTGAGAAAGGAAGTTAAATCAGGTGTTTGATGAGCGGTCAGCTGTTTCAGGCTGTTCCAGCATTTACAACCTGACGACCATCTGTGTGGACTGTTTGTCCTCTGTGAAGGAGATTCTCTTCTTTAGCTGGTGTGTGACGGTATGAAAAAGCAGTAAAATGTGAGATGATGTGAGTTATTGACACAGAGGCAACAGTGTCTGTTTACCCTGGTATTAAACAGCCAGTCTGTCCTGTCAGAAGACAAACGTTCTCTTTTACTTGCTCTCTCCGTCTGTTTTTCCATCTGTCTCACACACTCCCATACACTGACCTACAGTATATGACCCATATCAGGCCACTGGATACTTAAAATATATCAGAATGTTTCCATTTAGTGCTGTAAACCTGTCTATTATTGGCCTCACACATTTAATAATTAATAATAATTAGAAAGGCAGCCAAATCTTGGTGACTTCAGAGATGTTTGTGGGGTTGGACTGTTCGGTGCTAACAGCTGGTCGAACTCATTTTCAGGTGGTTGGAGCTTCTCTGACCCACTATCCATTCCTGATTTGTGTGTCTAATTAAAATTCCGCTTCTCTCCCAGGAGTGAGATGGCAGCGACGCTGTACCAGAACCTCAGTCTGACTGAGCCCAGGCTGATCCCACAGCTGGAGAACGTCATCATGATCTTCGTCAAGGAGATCAAGCAACAGAACTCAGAGATGGAGAACCTGGCCCTGGCCATCAAACGGTATCCATCCCTCCATCCCTGGCTCCGTTCAAACAAATGGAAATGTGAAGAGAAAAGTTGACGTTTGGGTCGACACATTATTGAAACAGATCTAAAGAGGCTCGTAAATTTAGGTAAAAGGAGGAGAAAAAAGAGGAATAAAAAAAGAAAGGTAGGAAGGAAGAATACTATGGTTGAACACTTAGCTCAGAAGCGTCAGGGTGGATGGGTGCCCCATGGCGGCGTCTGTCCAGAGATCAGCGCTCCTGGTTGGTGCAGGTCAACCAGGAAGAGACGACCTTTGTGGTGGTTTTCAGGGCCCAGGACCAGGCGTCCATGCAGCTGAGTGAGATGGAGGAGGAGATGGACCAGCGCATCCATGCTGCCGAGAGAAAAACACGGGATCAGGTGGGGCCGGCTCAGACGCGCCGCATCTGCTCGTTTCCGTCTGCTCGTTTCCCTCAAACGAACCAAAGACTCTGAATCAGCGCACAAGGTGGACGGTAGCGATGACCTTTGACCTCTATCTCTATCTGTTTTTTACACAGGAGACGAAAAAGACGGAAGCGGCGCTGAGCGAACTACGAAGAAACTACGAAACCGAAATCTGTGAGCTGCAGTGCAAAATTCAGAGGATGCAGATGGTAACTCCATCTATCCATCTATCATCCACCCCTCCATCCGCCTCTGCTGACACCCACCTCTGCGCCCCTCAGATAGAGGAGAAGTACAAGAGCATCACAGTGAAAGACGAGAGTCCGGCGCTGAAGAGGAAGATCAAACGAGTGACGCTGGTGAGACGGGCGACCGCGGGGCCGTTCCGAGGCCGCGTCGTGACGCCTCCTGTTCTGACAGGAGAACCAGCGGCTGAAACAGGAGCTGCTGAAGTCTCAGACCACGGTGGCCTGCCTGCACAGCGAGATGGACTCGCTGAAGACGGAGCTGACCGACCAGAGCATCACCTCTGAACGGTGAACCTCGTCCACAGTCACCGCGCTCGTCGGCCTCCTCGCTCACACTGGAGCGTAAACCCACATTTACTGACCGGTAGAACCGGTTTTCACCGGCGTTCATTCACCTCCAACCTCCCAAAGCTGTGTCTGAGGACAGCTGTGAATACCGGCGCTCTGGGAGAGCTCCTCCCCTGTTTGGCTGCGTAGCAGTGACGGCGTGTTTGATCCCCCAGAGCGCCAACCAGGCCGAAACAGGATATCCTAGAGCGACTTCACACACACACACACACACACACACATTGCACGACAACACTACACACACTACACACACTGGACACACACACACACACACACATAAAAATTGCTACCGGCAACAGCTGCTCTCTGAGACCCTCCACACGTCTGGTGTGTGTCTGAGTGCTGTTTCCTCACGTGTTGTCCTATCAGTCTCAGCTGCTCAACTCTTGATGACTGGCTCTCACTCATCCGCCGTGACCCTGGGTTCAGTGGGCTCACAGGTTAGTCAGACGTCCTGCATCAGCAGCTCAACATCTTGTTGACTGGTTTTCTCTCAGGGACGAGGAGCTGATGAAGCAGTTCACCGATGAGCGAGACGTCCTGGAGAGCCAGATCGACATGCTGCAGTAAGACGCAGAAAATGACAACACCGAAGTCACAATCATAGGATGTTTATGACAACTAAGACTCTCTCTCCCTCACTCTCTCTTACCCTCTTTGTGTGTGTGTGTGTGTGTGTGTGTGTCTGGATAGAACAGCTAACAGGAAACTTCACGACACCAACGATGGTTTGAGAGCCTCCCTGGAGAAAATGACACGAGTAAAACTATTGAGATATAAATATTTAAATGATTGTTTGACTGATTAATAACTATAAAACTCTCAGTGATGGTTTTTTTTTCTTCTTTTTTTTAAATTGCTGTGTGTTTCAGACTTCCACTCCGGGAAGCATAAAGGACAGAAACAGAAGTAAAAGCATCTGTTACTCATCCCCGTACGCCATCACAGACCGGTGAGACCCTAAACCCAGCAGAGCGTCCACCCGCGTCTCACTTCCACGCAGTCTAACTGGCTCTGGTAGGATTAGGGTGTTGGAAATGTCCCCCAGAACTCTGCCTTGAGGCCCCTTTTCCACCAACGTCTCTGGGAATTTTGGATTCTGTGTGATTTGCGTTTGTCCCGAGCTTGTAGAAATAAAGAAACACAGTTGCGGCTAGTGGTCACCTCTAACGGTGGCGTAACTATAGCAACCGGATAACTGGAGGATGCTGGTCTCCCAGGTTCTGTCAGCGTATGGACGACTTGCCTCTGTACAGCCGCCGGCCCAGCTGCGACACGCTGGCCTTGGCCATGTGCGACCCGGGTCTGAGGCGCAGGCACAGCAGCGAGTGTGAGGAGGACAGCCTGCCCGAGGTCTACGTGGACAGCGGCCTGTCCACGCTCAGGGGCTCGCACGCCGGCTACGACTCGGAGCCGGAGGTCAAGGGTCAGGACGAGGAAGAGGGCACGCAGAGGGTGAAGAAAAAGCTCAGGAGCGGCAACGGGGAGAGCGACGCAGAGGTGAGACGCTCGCCCAGGTTCGGTGCGTTCGGTCTGGTCTGAAAGCGCGTGGACCTGTGTGTCCCTCACAGCCCGCAGAGATGCAGGACGCCGAGTCAGCGTTTGGCTCCGACAGCAGCTCGGTCCTGGAGTGGAAACCAGCAGAACCAGCAGAACCAGCAGACGTGGCCGCTGCCCCAAGCGCCAAAAAACCTCTCACTGCCCTCAGAGTTCAGGTAAGACGCTTTTCTCTCTCGCAGCGGGTGAGCCGGAGTCAAGGGTGTGGGCCTGCTTCTCCGCTCCTCAGAAGGAGGACACGGACAGCAGCGCCGACCTGGGCTACATGACGTCGGAGAAGGCCTACAGAATCGTCCTGGCCGGAGACGCTGCCGTGGGAAAGTCCAGCTTTCTGCTCCGGCTCTGCAAGAACGAATTCAAAGTCTCCTCCAGCGCCACCCTGGGTGAGTAGCCCCCCAGCCAGCTTCAGACGGTTCCCAATCCCAGTTTAGGAAGAGTCCCGGGTCCTTGCTGCTTCTCTGATTGGTTCCCCTCTGAGTCCAGGAGTGGATTTCCAGATGAAGACGCTGATCGTGGACGGACAGCCTGTTTTACTGCAGCTGTGGGACACGGCCGGACAGGAAAGGTGCTGTCGTGGTTCCGTCCTTTCATCGGGAGCTGCTCCAAACCCGTGGTCATCCTTTTTTTTCCTCCTGTCAGGTTTCGCAGCATCGCCAAGTCCTACTTCCGGCGTGCGGACGGCGTGTTGTTGCTGTATGACGTCACCTGTGAGAAGAGCTTCCTGAATGTTCGAGAGTGGGTAGACATGGTTGAGGTAAAGCACCCCGCCGCCGCCGTTGGTAGAGGTGATGTGAGCTGATGTTCAGACTTACCCGTCCTGCCTGTTTGTCCTCCCCACATGCAGCGGACCCGTAAGTGCTGAGCGGCTGTGTAGACGCGTCTGATTGCGCCTTTGAATCTTTGCATGTTTGCGAGTTGCCCCCCCCCAAAAAAACCCAAAAACCTGGCTTTTCCCAACGTGTTTGTGACCTTTGTGATTCGGCTGCTAGCTTCTGTTTGTGCAGCGTTTGTAGCTGATGTTTCGTTGTTGTTTTTTTTTTCTTTCCTTTTGTTGATCCAGTCTTTTACTTGTTTTGCAGGAAGTGTGCCCGGAGGATATTCCCATCATGCTCGTCGGCAACAAGTGCGATATGAGACAAGCTGGAGCTAACAGCGTTCCCACCAGCTATGGGGAAAAACTGGCCATGGTCGAACGCTAACGCTAATGCGAACACTAATCTCATTTTGATTTATACCTACATTTAGTCACCTCCCATCTAATCTATTCATGCTGCTTTTTGTCCCCGTTTTGCCCGACAGACGTACAACACACTCTTCTGTGAAACAAGTGCCAAAGATGGCTCCAACACTCTGGAAGCAGTGCTGCACCTGGCCAGGTGAGGCTACACGCTGACACAGTCTGAAACTGGGTGGTGGAACACTTTTGCTTTAACACTTGAATTAAACTAACAGCAACACTCTTCTAACCAGCGTGATAGAAACAGTATTAGCAGGACGGACGTAATAATATGGCCTCTCTTCTCCACCTGCTTTGCACTCGGGTGGAAGATAAAAACCAGAAAGTCTTTCTAAATTTGAATAACCGCAGCGGAATTTTGAGCACGGACACTCGCAGACAGTCCTTTCTTCAGCTCTCAGTGACTAATCAGTTAATGTTTAACCAACTTGCTGTAATGCAGCTTAACTTTATTGATGCGGCAGCAGAAACAGGATCACCAGCAGGAGAACAGATCGGATAGTAGCTCGCTGTTAAACGAGTGCAGACTCACCGTGAGGATGCTCACAGCTGTTTCCAGGCAGGTCCAGCTGTCGCCGAGCTGATAACAGAGGAGAAAGTATAAATCACAAAGGTGTTTTGTGTTAAATGAGTCACATCCTGTGTTACTCACCTGAGTTCCGTGATTGGTCCCGTCAAGTTCACTTTCAGATGATCCGTGCTGCCGCTGGCGATAACCTGCGTTCTCCTGCAGGGAGGTGACCAAGCAGACGGCTCTGAGCGACAAAGGCCGCTGCCAGTCGCTGCCCAGCCTGAACGCCCCCAAGAATAAACCCAACTTCTCCTGCTGCAACTGATCAAACTCAGCGTACCCAGACCTGCTGCCTAGAGAGGACAGGCAGGGAACAAACGGACTGCAGAGGCAGGAGGGGAAACCAGCCGGGACTCTTAACTCCACCGTCTGTGGAAACAGCGTGCAGAAGTGCTGAAAACCTCCCGCATGTCAGCAGCCTGCGTCACCGTCGACAGCTGCTTCGATATTTATTCCTTTACGTTTCACACGCATGATATTAAATGCGAGTACGTTTGTGCGACGAAGGTCCAAGACTGCTGAGAAACAAAGGAACGTGCACGTTTTCAGAGAGACTTCCGTAAGTGTGCAGAGAATGTTGGGAAGGAACGTTGTCGTGGCAGGAACGGGCGACACCCGTGGCATCCTCCGGTGGAGCCCGAACGGGCAGGTTTGGGGGCCGGGGGCCAACCTTTGACGTGTGGATTGCGTATCAGATTTAATATATCACTTAGTATTTCACCCCACAGTGTTAGGTAAACTTGAAGTGTGTATATTTTTGTGCAAATGTGAGCCCCTATTGTGATGTCCTCATCTGGAACATTTTTAAATTGGACCATAAAAACGGACTGACCGGAAGCTTTTTACAAAGCTCGTTATTACAAATGAATACATTCCTGGTTGCGTAAGTCTTCACACACATGTCCTATTGTATACTAAATAGTTTACACAATTGACCTTTAATAACTTTGATAGGTTTGAAGGGTTTGCAAATGAGTCGAAATGATTAGATTAAATTAAAAAAACCCAACTTTGCCCTGATCGGTGCAGGTGATTGTCCTGGTTTGCTGCAGTACCTCCGCCATTAGAAGATTTTGTACTCAAAACTGCAACTTTTGTATAAAAGGAGCAACACGTTCAGCTGTTTTCTTTCCTCGTTAGCTATTTTCCTCTTAATTCAAGTGATAAGCCATAAAAACGTCTTTTTACACAAATGCTTTTGTTTTTTTAAGAATGATGCAGCTGTGTTGTCTCACTGATATTTATTTAGTTTAGAAACGAATCAAAGCTACTGCAACTGAGATCATAGAAATAAAGCTGCTTCAGCCCCATCTGCTGTTTGTGGTTCCCTCTTGTTACCGTTTTGTCTTATCAACACTCAGGCATTGATGATCATTGTCCCTTTTCAAATTCAAAGACTCATTAAACCAGAAAAGATTTAGCAAAGGCCAGAACACAATCTGCAATTAACTCCGTGTTCGTGTGCCAGTGCGTGTGCGTGTGTTCAGAGTCGACATAGGGGCCCCGTCTCCACCTTCCATCTGTTTACACTGTCATAAGCTTGATGAGGCGAGACCGATCATTTGTCAACCAACATGAGGGAGGTGGAGTGAGTGAGTGTGTGTGTGTGTGTGTGTGTGTGTGTGTGTGTGTGTGTGTGTGTGTGTGTGTGTGTGTGTGTGTGCGAAGCCACCGGGGGGATAATTAGATACAGAGACTTATGTTGCAGATAGGTTAATGACAGTTATGAATATATTAGTGTGGAGGACAAACAGTAGGTCCTCTGCCACTTACTAGGGTTAAAAAAGATTATTTCATCATAAATATTGTTGTTTTTGTTGTTGTTGTTTTTGTAAATCATCAGATGTTTACAAAAACAATAAATGCTGAATTTGAATAACACTTGTGGTGCAGTTCCAGATAAGGTCGCTAGATGACAGAAAAGATCTACAAAACATCCAAACACAGAAGGCGTGAACTGGACGTCTATTAAATTCCTTCTATTTTTCCTTTTTAAAAATATTATAAA
>CAAE01013546.1:0-27649 GCA_000180735.1 Tetraodon nigroviridis
GTAGCAGCAACCCAACGCCCCAAACCACGGTGAACACACACCTGATGACTCACCCACACACACAATTCACACAATTTCACTAAGTGGGCCGAGGCTGAAAAATAATACATTGAAAGCAGACGTGTAACAAATACACCAATTAAAGGGAGTGTTGGAAGAAAAATGTCTACGCATTATTTTTTAAAATGCTAAAATAAGCCATAAAATGAAAACGCACCTATTTAATTTTTTATTTGTCACGATCTAATAATGCTTATATTTTCTCTCCTATTTATGACAAGGCAAATATGCATCCCTTTCATCTTACTTGTTTTTTGACATCTTCTAATTTGTTCATCCACCTCTCCGTTACATCAACAAACAGACTCATTTTTTAATAATTCAATTATTTCCAGATCACATTTTCATGGTAGGAAATGGTTTTAATAGGTCTGCACTTTAAAAGAAGCAGATTTAACCATAATTTAACATCTATTTGGTGTGTCAATATGTTAAATTTGTTTACAGGATTACAAGAATAAATAAAATGCATTTCCTCATTTTAAATGCGCTCTCCTGACCTCTGAGCCTGATCCATGCTGATCAAACCATGGGGCACATTGTGAGCAAAAACTCTGTCTTGTCACACTCTTAATGGTAAACAGTCTAACAAGAATAACTTGGAATGTGTAATTGTTAGAGAACTGTCCATTTTCTTCCTAATGCTCAGAAGTGTGATTTGGATTAATGAAGGACAGATATATTTAGCCCTGGAAGCTTAACTTAGGCCTCTTTGGAAGTGTGATATGATTAAACAACCCCTACTTGTTTTGACAAGAAAAAAAGCTGGTCAAAATTACATTGATCAGTGTTGATTTCTTGATCCAGTCGTGGATTGTACCCTGGCATGAAAAAGAACGAAAATGACAAGGTAAAACCACGGCCACTGCAGTGGCCTGTTTTTGAGTATTTTCAATGACTTTTTTTAATGTGCTGTTCTGTGCCTCCAGAAAACCACAGCTCCACTCATACCCAACGAGCACACGCCCGATGAGACCAACAAGAGCATTGCCGTGGCAGCAGGGGGAGAGCCCCTCCCCCGAGAGAGGAGCACTCACCTACCTCCAAGGTCCCACCTCTCGCATCACCGGAGACAGATGCAGAAACATCCATCGTCAAGGACAAGGCCCATTAGCTCCAGCCGTAGCCCCACCCCACAGCATCCTGGCTGATCAGGGAATAGAAACATGAATGATCATCATTTCCACCCCCCCCTCCTTTCATCAGTAGCTGCAGAGCTGTTTGACTGACACTAACCCCTGCAGTAATTTAACTGAAACGTCAGCAATTTTCCCCCTCCCGAACATCGCATGGAAAATACAGACGGGGAAGAACCTGCAGAGACGATAAAGAGGAAAAAAAAAAACCACTCTGCAAGTGTATGCAGCCCTTCACTTGTAGGCTACTCTTGATTTTCAGCAGTGTATTTGTTCTTTATTTAAAATTCATTTCTGGTGGCAGGCCAGCTTAAATATACTCTCTGCAAAAGTTTGGCCAAGGCGATAAAATTTGTGAATATGTATAAATTGCGTGTTTTGTGTATTATATGCCCTATGCAAACCGTAAAAAGGCTGGATGAGCTTTTTGAGTGGGGAAGGAAGAGCCTGCAAGTACATTTGATGCCCAGGCAGGGGGAGGAAATGCACATGCAATCCTAAGACTCCTACTAGGCAAGTCCAAATCTACTATGTACTTGTATCGCTCCATTCAGGACTGTCGCTCTGACACGCATCCTTGCCTGTCCTTTCATTTTTTTATTAATATACTTAAAGATGTTGTGTGACGTTGGTGCTCTTAGGTGAATGAAGTTTCTTTACAACCACAATCCTGCATACAAATGCTTGTCTGGAGTGCCAGAGTGTGTGTCTGCGT
The DNA here is from genome assembly GCA_000180735.1 of Tetraodon nigroviridis. Classification (NCBI taxonomy): domain Eukaryota; kingdom Metazoa; phylum Chordata; class Actinopteri; order Tetraodontiformes; family Tetraodontidae; genus Tetraodon; species Tetraodon nigroviridis. The sequence goes on from CAAE01013546.1 coordinate 1,912, forward strand.
GTGGGGAAAAAAATGTCTGACTTCTGATGATAGTAGACACTAGAGACACAGTGCCTTATCATAGCAGTTGCACTATCGGATGCAGCTGAAGTCAGCCAACAACAACACTGAAGGCATCCATCCTAATCTAAAACAGGGATGTGCTGCCTGGAACCAGTCTAGAAGGTTACGTTTTGGCTTATAGCTTCGATTTGCAGATTGATATCACAGTTGTGTGTGTGTGTGCATGTGTGTGCACGTGCGCGGGTGTGTGTGGTGACTTTGCAGTCAGTGAGAAACGCTGGACAGTTGAGCTTTAAGATGAAAACTGTACAAGTAGGAAAGAAGCTTGCCTGATTTTAAAGGTTCTCCCTCAGGTACCTGTGAAGTTAATTATGTAAATGGGAATATTATTTGATTATTGTGCACAAAAAAACCCACCATCATTTGGTTATATTTGATTAAACTGATTAATAATGTTAATGATGTGTATAGTACGGGAATTTAAATGCCAGGCAATATATAAATGTCCGTGCATCACTTTTAAAAGGATGGCCAAAGGGTGAAATCTTCTCGATTCTAAAAAAAATGCATTTTTGAAAATCTGATCTATTAAAAAGAGAAATTCTCACAGATAAATGTTATTTAGCAGCAGGTTAAACAAAGATGCCATTGCTGACCCCAGATTTCTTTGAGAGGTGCTGAAAACCTCACAGCTAATTGGTTGATTTAGCAATGCAGAGCCTGCGAGCTTTCTGCAAACCACAGCAGAGCCGATCTTCCTCTGAGTGTTCGTCCTTTCTTTCATCTTCTTTCTTCTGCACTGCAACAGTTCTTCCTACAGCTTGCTCGAGGCGGCAGTTGCGTTTTCCACGGCTTTGGGTTGCAGGCTCATTATCACAGAGAGGCTGATCCTTTATGTTCAGGCATCTGTGCAGTCAGACCGTTTGTGTGGGGTTTCTTTTTTTCCTTTTTCTATTTTTCTATTTTTCTTTTTTAGCCACAGGGCTTTGGACTTAGCCAGTGTCCACACAAGCTTGTTTTCGGTAGTTAAACAAAGTTAGCTGATAGCAAGAGTTTGTAACAGTGATTGTGTTGTACACGAGACACAAATCGGTGTTTGTGATTTATACTTGTGTAAAAACTACTTTAACAGCATTTCTCTGACCAAAATGATTTTTTCTTTACTTTTTCTGCTGTATTTTATTAGTTGCTAAGCAGAGGGCGGGAAACAGACCCACAGAAGCTGAAACCATTTCTGTATTTAGTATTTGTGCTGTCATTTGTTCGGAAGACTGAGTTATTCCTTGATTTGACAAATTTCAGTGTTAGAAAATCAATACCTGTTTAGCTTTAACCAACTGAAAATGGGCTTTTTGAGTACGTTGCAGCACACTCTTTATTATTTAGTAAGTTTATCAGGTACTAGTTTCCACTTCAGGTGAATCTTTTACTAAAAACACACAAGTCAACATGGAAGGAAGCTGTAAAGTGTACAGTATTGTTTTCACGAGGCATAACTGACGAGTATTTTCTTGGTTTTGATATACGATTCTAAAGCGCTGAAAGACGGATTTTTGAAGTTGAAGCATTGTGGATGTTGTTGGTGAAACGTATTCTGGTGTATTTCAATCGCTGTCACCGAGAAGCAAGAATGTAGGTAACTGGTGTTGTAAAAGAAAGGATGCTTGTTTTGAAAGCTGTCATATGAATTTTGTTCTTCTTTTCCCAGTGATTTGCAGCCAAGCCAAACTATTGTTTGTGTGATTTTCACATGTTAAAATGCCACGCTGGGGTCAGTGAATGCTCTGATGAATGGATTACATAATCGCATTATGTATAGGGATAATAATATACTGTACCACTGATAGAATTCCTGATTTATCTTCACTTTGTTTAGTGTTAACACTGTGAAAAACGTATTTAATTCAGTTTATGTCACTTCTTTTTACATGATCATTGTGTCTAGTAAATAAACAGTAATGTCTTATTGTTCAAATTTTAGAGGTTTTTTTTCCCCAAAACACAGACATTAGGAGTGGCTGTGGAAAGAGTGTGTTGCACTGGCGGCCAGTCTAAACTGCCGTTTTTGAACGGTTGTGCCTATAAAACACTGAAAATATTAGATAGATAGTCGTTATTCACTATTAATGATCCGTAAATTATACAGAAAATGCACCAAAAATGTTTATTCCGTTTTCTATTTACAGTGCAATTAACAATTTTCCTATGAAACTGTTGTAAATCAACATATTGTACCATAAAACACAGTAAATGGGCTCAATATGAAACATAAGTTACATTTTTAAAAAAGGTTTACATTCATATCTGCATCATTTGTGAACATGCAGATCAGATCAAGGTTTCAGAGCATCTGTCAGTGCAGGATGCTGGTCCATTGTCCTGACAAGGAAATGCACAAACAAAAGCAAAGTTTATTTAAACAAGGTAAGGAGAGTTTGTGCTGTTTGTCATCTGCAGTGGTATTACCAGCCAGTGACTGCAGACATTGCGATTATATCTTTACAGCCACACAAGTCCAGAGACCATTGTTCCCCTCTGCCACTCAGGATCCTTCATCTAGCGTCAGCTCCTCTAGCTGCTGCTGCACAGCATCCAGCTGCTGGTTCTGTTCCTCCTCCTTGTGTCCTTCTTTCACTTGCATCTCTTTTATCTGCTCCTCCAACTGCTCCTCTTTATTCCCCTCCTCACGGCCGGCCTCAAGGTTTTCTGAACTCTCAAAACAGCCTGAATCTCGCGGGTGATTAGAGTCCTTGCCCTCTTCTTCTGGCTCCGACTCTACTACAGCTACAAAAAAAAAAAAAAAGAACAAACATCTTTCTTAAATGAAGAATTTCAAAAACACTTATTTCTACTAAATTCTTAGCTTTGGTTAACGATGATTTATGGACTTACAATCTCTCAGGAGTTACAGAAGCATTCAGGATCTTGGAGCGTTGCTCTGGGTCGGTGATGTTTAACTCATTTAGGTGAGTCTCTTTACAGTCCTACAAAGTCCTCAAGGTTTTGGAATCCATGCATGAAGAGCAAAGAACTCAGCTCCTAAAACATGAAAAAGCATGAGTATCTACCCTGTAGACGCTAGTGACCTTACATCCTGCAGAAGCTTAATAAACTCACACTAAGGCCTATGTTGTCCAGCACCTCCTCCAGGGTTTTAGGCCTAGATTTGTCTTTGCAGCTCCTGCTGTTGCGATGTCTCCTCCTGGCTGGGGGGCTCTCATCTGGCAGCAAGTTGACATAGATGAACTTAAAGGAGCCCACTTTGTTGTTCAGCTTCCCAGTCCAGGTCCCAGCAGGAGGCTTCTCGATTATGTAGATAATGTCACCTTTCTGTAAGAAAAATGATGCAGTTCTCGCTGACATATAGCCAAAAATAGATGCTGCGTCATCAGACGCTCAACTGAAGTCCTATAGTGGCTGCTGCCACCTTGTGGTAATGTCAGGAGTTGCAGTAACCACTCCAACTGTCACTTGTGTATTCTTAATATTTTTAAATATTAAAACAACTTTTATTCAGTCAATCAGCAAACAATACATTTGACACTTTAATCTTATTTTTTGGGATTTGTTTGTTTATAACTAATTGTACAAGTTAGACTTAACAGATGACAGACCAGGATGTGCCATCAAGTCAGGGACACTGAGGAGGATTTATCCCTCAGCTGGGACTTACTTGGAGTTTGAGTGACTCCACGTCATAAGGGCTTGGAGTAAAGTCAGTGTGGACCAAAGCACGACCGCAGAAAGGTCCACTGTAAGAGTTCTCCTCCAGTCTCATGCTGTCCCTCTGGCTGTAGCCACTGTCCAGACTCTGTCTGTCACTACCTGCAGCATCACAATACAAATACAATTTGAATCTATGTCTATCTACAAGTATTTTTGACATTTACTTTATTTTTTTTAAGAACCAATATCTGTTGAAACGAATCTGTTAGGACTTCCCAGAATGAGTCTTCAGACTTACTGCCTGAGAGCTGGCGGGTGATCGGACTAGATGTGGTGTCCTCTGATCCTGTTGAACAGACGGACGTCCTCTGACCTAAACTCAGATCTGGAGGCGTATCTGAGGAAACTGGAGACAGCTCGTCGCCGCTGTCACTCTGCACACATGGAGGACAGATTAGTCGAAACTCCCAGATTTACTAATTATGTACTGCCACCATGTTAATCCTCATGTTAGTAAATTCAAAGGTCAACGGCACTTACCCCTTCTTCAGCCAGAGCCTTTTGTGCCATCTTGGAAGTTTTGCGTGTCATTGTGCGTGAGATGACGTTGCGCCATTTCTTTCCCAGTTTGATCCCACTTTTCATACTGTCCTCTGTCCCTCCTAATACCACCTGCAAGAAAAAGAATGAACCCCTTATTTGACAAGACTGAAACCTTCAACGGCAGAATGCCATCACTTCAATTGACCCCTTTATTTAAACGTATTTTTAAAAGAGTGGAAACATCTGCTGTTTCTACTATCTGACTCAGAGGCTCTCTGCCTGACTGGTTTTACCAACATCCTGTCTGTGCTGCTGCTGCCATCTGAGCTTTGTGCAACACTTTTTGCTCTTACTTCCTCTATTCTCTTACATATCTCTCAACTGTAGCAAACAAGCTAAACACGGTCTGTGCATGAGTGTTGACATTATCCAGGTGTGAAGTCACATTTAAAAAACTGTGCACTTGTATCAGTACTGACTACTTCTGCTCGCTGCTCAACTTTTGCTGACTCTTTTTGGTAGAATGATGAATACAGAACAATTGGATTAAATATTTTACAGGAACTTATATTTAGGAACTTATTACAAAATGGTGATACCAAAGTTCTACTTCCACTCTCTGAAACAGAGATGTTGGTGAATGTTTTTATGTGTGGGAGCAACCTACGTTCTCCTCCAGCGTTATCTCCTTTTCTGACACAGGAGAGGTGGGTTTGTTCTTCATGAAATCTTTGAAGCTGCTGGATCGTTGCAGTGAGAGCTGCAAACACAAACAGAATACACATTCTTTATCGTCCAGGATGGAAAAAAACAACTTGTCCAAGGTGCATTCCAACTGTACCCAGGCTTTCCCCGTTACCCAGATAAGGTATTAACAACATTCAGCGTAAAATGGATGAATGGATGACTGGATGGATGGATGGAGATACCTAACATAGCCCAGATAGCTGAAAAACCACATTACTAACTGTACAGTTTTTGTCAAAATCAAACAAGGATGACCATTTTCATGCCTTTTTACAGCCAGACCACCAGATGTCGCTAAATCCCACACACCTCGCTAGCAGTCATTTGACCTCTTCCCTTTATGTAAAAAAATCTTTCATCATTTAATTTTAAGCTTGCGTCATTTCCAAATTTTTTAGAAGGACAATTCTGTCTCGGAAATTCTTCATCTGATTCAATACATTACGTTTGGCTGCACATTGCGCTTTACCCTTCTTGCGCTGCTGTTTCAAAACCACAGGAAACAGGTACAACTTAAGCAACTGCTGACGTCTAATCATTGCAGACATCCAGACAGAGTCAGCTAATCTCCCCTTGCATCTGTTATGCAGTTGAACCCTTTAGTAACCTTTAAGACAACAGACATCCAAAAAAACTTCCAAAAACATCTCAAAAATCAATTAGGAACTGTTTGTTGGTTGATGCAATGCTTTTTTTGTTCTTTGGAGTTGTATTTATTTCACTTTTCATAAACTGTCTGCTAAAGACATGTTCATACTGGGCTTTTTCTCTACATCAACGGCTGTTTCACTTCAGTTTGCGTTCTGAAAGCATAAAATCATTTAAAAACCACAAAGGAGTTGTGTGTCTAACATCCTGAATCTTGCTGGCGACAGTTCTTGGTTATAGGACTTGTCTGATGAGAACTAACACAATGAGGTGCGCAATGAAACCAGTGTGGTTTCTCTGCTCCTCGTCAGCGCATATGTTAATTAAGAGCACTTTTTTTTTAAGTGCCACCAAACTTACCGTGGCATCTGAGGACAGAGCAAAAAAACGAAACCTGTGGTAATTCAAATTCTGGAAGGAATCATCCTGTAGAAGCTGCTGAAGGGGTTTGTAAGTTTCTAAAATCTAACATGAAAAACCTCAGTGGCTCCTTAATAAAGATTCAAACAAGTAAGTGTCTGTTTAGGTTTTGCTGTTGTTTGCATAAAATTTAGTAAAACTGTAATTGTATCTTAACCAACAATAAAACATAAGCCTAAGAGTTACAGCAGAAACATCTGTGGCTTCAGGTATTCAACAAAAAAGCTCTACAAAGTCACAATCATTTTGAAACACAGAACTCTGAGCTGAGAAATTCTTATTTTTGAACCTCTCGGAACATTCCAATACCACAAAACTTCATCGTACCTTCTTTTTCTGCACCTGCTCCTTTTCAGAGGCATTAGAGGGCCTTCGCCTCAACATCTTCACCGTCGCTGGTTCTAAGATCTACCCTGGTCTGAAAACAGCGAGAACGCTACACCGGCTTAGGTCAGCGACGCTTTTTGTCACAGTCGGAACTGACAGCTTTAAAAAAAAAACATGCTTAGAGGAAGGCACAGCTGCACCCCTCTGCAGCATAAACCATGTAGGCGGAAGTCATGTGGCCTCACTGAAACTAAAATGGTGCAAACACAAACCAGTGAGGTCTGCCTCTATGCGCCTGAATCCTACTGATTATGTGAACACTGTTAAAAAACAACAACAAAAAAAATAAGAAGTCATATAATTTTGTGTGTTCGCATTGCTCCTCACTGTTGATGATCAGGAATGCTGACAATGAGCCTGTCATATTCAAGCAGACGTGCGAAAATGTGTTAACTGGGGTGGTAAGCAAAGAAAGTTTTCTTATTTTTTGATGGTTTTTTAACTTTAGCATAAATGACTTCTTCTCTGCTTCACAAGAAGCCCTTCTACTTCAGTGGAGTCCCTTCCTGAGGAGTGGACTGTGTTAAGATGTTGCTCCTCCCAGAAGTCTGGGATTAGCTGTCCCTCAACGCTCACACTGTATGTTGTCAATAGTCTGGCTGGCTCAGCTTCTCATTTTTTTTAAGTCACCTGGAATGGAACACTCTAGATGCCTTACACCAAAAATCTTAATATTATGTCAAGTAATATTAAGGAGTGATAAAACTGTTTTCACCGAGTACTAATCTAGTTTAATGGATTTTAAGGGTCATTTTCACAGTTTTTCCGAGAACAGCAGTAATGTCCTGGGCTCAACCCCCGCTTGGGTTGGGTTTGCGTGATGCCCCTGAGCCTAAAAAAATGCCCATTAGGTCTGAAATGTGGATGTATTGCAATGACTGTATTACAACATTTTAAAAAAGAAAATGATGTCATCAACTTGAGGCTGCTGGAGAAGTGAATTTGCTGGCCCAGAAGATTTTTCTTTTCTTCTTTTGTCATGAGGCTAAGTGATTATGGCCAAATGTTTATTTTCTGTTTGGTTTTTTTTTTCAGTTTCACTGTTATTTTCATACCTGCTCTTTTTCTGTAAAAGTGAAGTTGAATGAGACTGATTGATTTAGAAACCGTTAAGGATGTTCTACAGCCACAGCAACGTTTTGAGCTCATCCCAACAGGATAACTAGATATAAGATACTTTACAAAGCAAATGAGTTGCAACTAGTACTCAGCAGTGAGCAGATGTTAGGGCAAAGCAAACTGAACAAATAAAAAAATTAATGTTAGTGTTTGCAACACTATCATCATTCTCGAGGAAATTAAATGTGCTAAGTAAATGCCGTAGTATAGCTTGTTATTTTGGTTGTACAGCAAAACCACATAAAACAACAATGCCCTACTTCAGCTTCCCGTCACATGTTTCCACAGAAAGTTATTTAAGACCAAGGAACCTTTTTCTTTCACGTTCTGTAGATTTTTGCAGTGATTGCAATTAACATCATGGAAAATAAAGTGAAACTAGAAAGGCACTAGGAGAGTGCATACCAAAACCAACAAACAAAAAAATCTTGCATCCAAAATGTAACCATCATTTCCTTGTCTCATGATCAACATTTCCTTTTAATTTCATCCAAATCTGTTCTGATAATCCAAATCATTACTTTTCAAGCTATTTTGCTGAAAGGTAAACAGACTCTGTAGCTCTGTAACCAAGCATTCGTTCTGCAGAGACTTTGTAACATGTAGTCTAATGGAGAACTAAAATAACAGATGTGCCCATAAACACTGATGTTAAAGAAGAAGAACAAAGAAAAAAGAAGAAGTAATAGAAAAAGATCTTCGGCCACTTATAGAACTGTTATGCGAGCATCACATACACAAAATGTATTAGAGTATAAATTAAAAACTTTCTAAAATGTCTAAGTTTAAATTCAAAAGCACTTCGGCACTGATTGCTGGTTTAAAATGATAACCAAACAAATAAAAGATGGCCGCCAGCATCTCACGCTCATTGTGGCTTTTATGGGCTGAATACAAACCCTAATAAGTAATCGTTCATTTTTTTACCACCAACTGGAAACAGAACCGACCACATAGGAAACAAAGCTAAAACAGGATTGACATGACAAAAAGTACAAACCTGCATTTTATCAGCAGTGCTTTTTGGGAAGTGAGGACATTTTTCACAACTTCAGAGGGCAGTTTGAAAATTTAAATTTGGTTTTAGGGTTGTGGTTAGAACTGGGTTTAGGTTAAGGTCAGGGCCAGGGTGTTAGGACAGTTGGGAGTGAGGGTAGAAAGCTGAGACCTGCAATATTTAGATGGAAAAACATGGATGAAAAAACCATAGAAAGGGAAAAGTTTTGTTTTTGTATGTGTGCCTGTGCATGTGTGTGTGGTGGTTGACAGATACAAAAAGTGATGTGAAGATGGCATGTTCACCACTGAACAACTGCAGTTTCCAAGCAGAGAGGCTGTGAAAGTAGATCAAAAACCTTGACTTTGGCATAATCTAGGATTTGAGCTGAAGCTATTACCAGAAGTGTTTGGTAGACATTGGTTGTGCTGCATCTGTCCCATTATCAGAATATTATCATGAGAAATGTGCAGGTGAAAGGTAGAATAAAGCTGACTCTGTTAAGTAAATATTTCTGAAATTTTTCAGGTGATTAAAAACATGGAAAAATATGGACTCGTTTTCAAATCTCCAAATTCCACAATTTTGTTTTGAGAGAGTTATTTTAATGTGATAAAAATATTATTAGGAGACAGGCCTGGGCGCAGGGCACGATGGCGAGTGACCAGGCTGTGCCAACCTGAAGACTCAATGCTGCCACTTTGTTCACACTACCTGCAGGAGGGGCCAAAGGGGTCGGGGCAGTGTGTGTTGGCATCTGAAGGCAGAGACCTTGGCGGTCTGATCCTCGACTATGGAAGCTAGCTCCAGGAAAGTAAAATGTCAATTCTCTAATAAGATAGGGGCCTAAGCTGGGGCACAAGGCCGAGAAGTTCCGATTAGATAAAGTCGGCCTGACTTCAACACTTAGCATGGGTTCTGAAAACAGCCTTTTCAAGAGGGGTTGGACTCTTTTCCACTAGGTTGTCAATATTAAGAGGTGACAGACAGGAGTGGCAATACTTGTTCCCCCCAGCTCAGTGCCTGTACATCAAGTTCACCCCGGCGGAAGAGAGGGTAGCCTCCTTCCGTCTTAGGGTGGGGGGGTGGATCTTGACTGTTGTTTGTGCCTATGGCCCAAACAGCAGTTCAGTGTATCCACTTTTTTAGAGTCCTTAGAGGGAGTACAAGAAAGTGGGTTCTTTTGGTAGCTCCCTTGTCAATCTGGTTGACTTCAATGCTCACGTTGGCAGTGAGCACCAGTGCACCAGCTATTAATGTTTGAAAATGACAATAAAGCCCACTTGAATGTAAGACCTGGATGGGTGTGATTGGGAAGACTGCCCCCCTGATTTAGACCAGTTTGCTCATCATCAGATTGTCTATAATGAACACTATGTTTCGGCATAAAGGTGTCCATATGTGCACTTGGTGGAAATGGTGTGCTGCTGACCTTGCTTTGGGACATTGTGAGTTGGTGAAATACTTTAAAAACCTCCTCAGTCCCACCAAAGTGCCTTCTAGTGGGGAAGCAGGCCTGGGGACTCAGGGACACTCCCTCATGTCTCTGGTGCTACAGTTGCCATGGTGATCAAAAAACTCGGTGGCAGGGCCGCAGGGGTGTATGAAATTCGCCCAGAGTGCTTGGACCCTGGATGTTGTGGGGGATGTCTGGAACACCTCCTTAGCCGCTGTCCAAAAGCCCTTTGTAGAAGGTCGCTATTGTTGGCGCCACAAGCAGGTGCTCAAGGCAGTTGCTGATAGCATTGCCATGGCCATTAGCATCATCAAGAGCCACAATATGCCGAAGACCATCAGATTCCTCAGAGCCAGAGAGAAGCCCGACACTCAACCATGGGCAAGGTCAAGCCTCCTCGCGTCCGCCACTGACTGGACACTGGAAGTGGATCCGGGCAGGATAACATCCATACAGCTCCGACCAGTTATGATCATTGTGTCAGATTCCACCAAGCAATTGATCATTCTGGAACTCACAGTTCCCTGGAAAGAGTGCATGGACAAGGCCAATGAGAGGGAGTGTGCCAAGGACCAGGAGCTAGTGGATGAGTGCAGGTGTCAATGCTGGAAAACACACTGTGAACCTCTGGAGGTGGGCTGCCAAGGATTTGCAGGGCGGTCCTTCTCCATAGTGGCAGAAATTAGCTGCCTCCGCAGTGTGGCTAGGCTCTCTCTTAAAGAAGGGGTGAAAAGCCCTGTCATCTGGGAGGCTCATAGCAGTGCCACAGCTCCTTTGCCTTATAAAAGAGCCAGATTAGATAGCTCTGGCACCTGGTTAAGATGGATGTCCAACGCCTCCCTGACCCAACCCCGGATAAGCAGCGGAAGATGGATAGAAAAAAATATCAGCTGCTCATACAAATGTTCAGATTAAAAAAAAAAAAAACAAACTGAGATTTTAAACGCCTTAAAATTTGATATTTTTATCATGACAGAAGAACACACTTGAATTACAATAGTAAATGAAGTGAATTGCAGTGCATTCCTAGGTTTTATCTGCACAGTTTAAACTGCATAGGGACAACATTTCTGTTCAAGTCTGCTGTCAGTGGCTTAAGCTCTGTCATTGGGAAATGGTTTAGATGATGTTGTAGTAAAGGGTGATGACCAGAGTGAAGAGGCTCAGCATGGAAGAAGTGACGGCTGCAGAATTTTCCAAAAACATGAAGGGTTCTGTGTTTGTCAGCATCCAGTCCTTCTCCTTTTGTAACTGCAGTCTGTCCAGCTCTGGACCCACCAGTGTCCGGATGGTCTCGTAGTACTTATTTAACCATTCAATCTAGATGAAGGGAAAAAAAAAGACAATGATAATGTGACCTAATTTCAAACAAGAATGTCTTAAGAAGTGTTCTTCTTTTTTTTGGGGGGGGGGGTTAAATCACCACTGGTGTTCTGTGTGCCATCTATATTTTTTTCTTTAGTAATATTGGCAGATAATTCAATAAAGAGAAGAAACTAATGAAAACACAAATTTTCCCTTTTGTCATTGACATCACCTTCTCTGAAAACTCAACAAAACAGGAAACTGATCATATCTTTGAGGAAGTAAACTTGCATTTTATGGTGTTGTGGTAAAAAGTGGTAATAGATATAGCGCTTTGCAATTTAAAAAGAAAATTTCTAACTTATTTTATTTAGAAAACCATAAATGATTCTTAACCTGCTGCATGCTGAGTAGAGATGTGTCGATCAGCTTTTTGTCATATGGAACCAGGGACACAATTTCAAAGGTCAGGTAGTTGTTACCATACTAAAGAGAGATAAAGTGATAAAAACATCACATTTCCGTTTACATCATGGACTAAAAAAACATTTACAACATTATAAATGATTAACTGCTGTGAGCAGCCACACTGAAGCTACCTTTGTCTTTGTAGGAACAATCACAGCAACATCTTCAATGCGGATTCCAAAGTCATTGTCCTTGTAGTATCCTGGTTCTAAAAACAAAAGAAAAAAATAAATAAAAAAATTGATTAAGTCTATTTTTTTTTAAAAAGAACTATAACTTGAACTCCATATAGCCTTTGTTGTTTTTTGTGCCTCTTTGTTATTTTATGTAGCACCACATCCTGGAGAAATGTTTCGTTTTCAATATGTATTGCACTAGCTATATACGTTTAGAAATGACAATAAAGCTTATTTGACCTGACTTGACTTGAATAAAAAAATCTTACCTATAGATGTAAACATTCCTGACGTAAATGGAATGTTGTTGGTCTGAAAGCCAACAGGCCCTGGAAAAGTTAGGAAAGGATAGGAAAATGAATAATAAATTATTTTAGAGCAACTACGAATTTAACAAGTAATTATTTTGCCGAAGTATCAGCAAGTTTTAATAACCGCTGTCACTCAAATGTGGTGAAACCGTGGTGTCGCTCCACAGCGACAGCTAGTGGGTAAAAAAGAGAATCCACGGGACCGGTCAGGAAATCAAGCTGGAAAATGGACCGTAGCAATTTGTTTTAACCATAAACTGAGGAACAAATGCCAGTCTCTTTTAAATCTTAAATTCAATCATTGATTTTCTGTTATTACCACAGAGGGGTGAAGCACCGGTCTATCAAAAACAGTCTTTTTTGAGTTATAATCATGGTAATTTTACAATTGCTCACTGAAATGTGCTTTTGTTGTCGCACATCGACTGGATTTGCTCTCAAAATATGATTTTATATATTGATTTAATTGCCTTTAAATGCATTCAGAGTGCATTTTTAAACTATATCTCTAATTTCTGTGTTGCAAGTGTAGATGAACATAAAAAGGGAACATACACTCATGAACCCCGAAGTAGTTTCCAACACCGTGCCCTGTGCCATGGCCATAGTTCAGGCCCACCTCCCACAAAGCCCGGCGACCTAACATCTCCATGTTTGCACCTACACAGAAAAATATTAATCAAACATCCTCCAGCACAAATTAGAGCGAATGATGCAAGGTAATGATGTTGTATAACAAAGTAATTGTGAAATGTGATATGATTCTGGATACAAAAAAGGTTCTTTATAACATGTATGAATGTTAGTCTTTCACCTCTGGTCCCTGAGGGAAATATGGTTCGAGATATTTCAATGTTTCCTTTGAGCACTCTGGTGAAGGCCTCCTGTGGGACCAGGCATGCAAAATCAAACAGATGTTGTGGCATCAGCATTTTTGCTTATGTTGTTCACTGTAAAAATGAATATAAAAACTTTTCACCAAAATAACATTTAAAAGAACTGGACTCACACACTGATCAAACATAAGACCTAGATATTTACCCTTTGCAGGTCAGTAGGAATTCCCCAGTGAACAGTTCGAGTGATGTCGGTGGTTCCATCTCTGAGTGTGGCGAAAAACATGACACATCCCAGACACAACTGATGGGAGGTAAAACTGCAGAGCCTCTGCCAGCAGAGGAATGTGTTGTTACTCACAGGTACTGACCGCCAGAGTCTACCAGGTACATCTCTTCCACCGTCAGCTTACGACTTGACTCGTTTGTCGGGCTAGAGCACAGAAAAACAGCAAATACAGCAACAGATGTTTAACATTTAAATAAATAAATTTAAAAAAACACCTGACCCTCACCAGACCTTGAAAATCACCATACTAATACACAGTAACTACTCCTAATTTTTTAAAAAATATTTTCAAATATTTTTTATTACATATAGCACAAATTCAGCCACTGTAGTGCACAAACTGATCATTTTTTTCCAGTCTTTGAATTCAAATATTTTACTTTTTTTTATGTGAGATAGGAATTTTTATTAACTTTGTTGATGTAAATGGTCCCAGTTTTATGTTAGTGGAGTCATAAATGGACCAATGGACCATGCCAGAACAATCTCTAAACTATCATTAGTTTAAAAAAGGAACATGTGTTTGATTCAATTTCCCTACAACCTGTAGAAAAAGATGGATGAGTGAATGAATGAATAGATGGATCATGGATGGATGGATGAATGGATAGATAGATGGATGAATGGATTAGTGGGTAGATAACAGATAAATGAATTTTTAAAAGAATGGATAACTAATAGAAGGATGATTAAATGTTACCTGTAGTGGGCAAGTGCAGCATTGGGTCCACTTGCAGAAATGGTCTCAAAGCTGGGGCCTTTGTTGTCTTTCTGATTTCTGTGGGAAAATTTACACCATCGATTTATATCTACTGTGAAAAAAAATCCCACTAAATCTAAATAATCAACAGTATCTTAAACTTTATATTACAGTTTATTGGCTAGACAAGAATCAGGTGCTGCTGGTTACACAGTCCCCTAAAGTTTACTTTAACGTATGTGCTTACTTGCGACACTTGTCGACGTATTCTGCAGCTGTTAGCTCGGTCTGCGTCCCCAGTGGGACTTCTTTCTCTAACCACATCAGGAGCTGGATGACAGCGATGGCGTCTCTGACCTACATGGCGAGATTAGTCACAGAAAGACCAAGCTTAACATACTTACACAGCAAAGTGCAGAGCAGAGAGAACATAATTACTGGCAAAAGTTTATTGTGGTAACGATTGTGTACAGATGACGTACATGTGCGTCCCTCAAGATCTGCTGCTCCCGCTCATCTTTGACTGCTTTGGTCGTCAACACTGGAGAGTAGGAGCTTGTCATTAACTTGTCCTGCATGAGGCCAAATGACACAAAGAGTTGTTGTAAATACACAGATATAAAAAGCATATTTTAATGTGTTTATTTCAGATTTAGAAGATTTGAAAGAATTTAGAAGAAGAAAATGTGCAGAGCACCTTTATAAAACTTCTTTTTAAAATCCACACATATACAGTTACAATTACGAAATTATCTGGCCAGTTTTGGACAGTGTGAATGTGATAATACAACACAGACACACACACACACACAGCTATAATCATCTTAAAGGGTAGTGTCATATAAGGTACAAATGCAGCAAGGTGACATGGGACCCTCCTCCAGTGGGCTCACCACTTGCATGAGAGGCCAAAGGGGTCGGGTGCAGTGTAAGTTGGGTGGCAGCCGAAGAGGGGGAACTTGGCGGTCTGACCCCTGGCCACAAAAGCTAGCTCTAGGGATGTGGAATGTCATCTCTCTGGTAGGGAAGGAGCCTGAGCTGGTGCAAGAGGTTGAGAAGTTCCGACTAGATATAGTCGGCCTCACCTTGATGCATAGCAAGGGTTCCAGAACCAGCCTTCTCAAGAGCAGTTGGACTCTCTTCCACTCTGGAGTTGCTGATGAGAGGCAACGGGTAGGGGTGGCAATTCTTGTTACCCCCCAGCTCATTTCTGTATGTTGGAGTTCACCCCCGTGAGCAAGAGGCAAGCCTTCCTCTGCCTTCGAGCGGGGGGATGGATCCTGACCGTTGTTTGTGCCTATGGCCAAAACAGCAGTTCAGCATATCCACCCTTTTTAGAGTCCTTAGAGAGAGTACCAGAGAGTGTTCCTTCTGGTGGTTCAATGCTCACGTTGGCAGTGACAGTGAGACCTGGAGAGGCGTGATTGGGAAGAATGGCCCCCCTGATCTGAACCCGAGGGGTATTTTGTTGTTGGACTTGTGTGCTCGTCAAAGGCTGTCCATAATGAACACCATGTTCAGGCATAAAGGTGACCATATGTGCACTTGGCACCAGGACACCTTAGCCCACAGTTGGATGATTGACTTTGTAGTTGTGTCATCGGATTTGCGGCTGTATGTCCTGGACACTCGGGTGAAGAGAAGGGAGGAGCTGTCAACTGATCACCACTTGGTGGTGAGTTGGCTCCGATGATGGGGGAGGATGCCGGTTAAATCCAGCAGGCCCAAACATATTGGGAGGGTCTGCTGGGAATGCCTGGCAGATTCTCCTGTCAGAAGGAGTTTCAACTCTCACCTCCGAGAGAACTTCATGTCCTGGGGGAGGTGGGGGGACATTGAGTCACTGAGACAAAGACCCGGGCATGGGAAGTGTTCGGTGAGGCCGTGGAGAACGACTTCTGGACGGCTTCGAAAAGGTTTTGGACAACCATCTGGTGCCTGAGGAAGGGGAAGCAGTGCACTGTCAACACTGTGTATAGTGGGGATGATGTGCTGCTGACCTCGACTCAGGATGTTGGGGATTATTGGAAGGAATACTTTGAAGACCTCCTCAACCCCACCGATGTGCAGTCCCTCTCTTTAAGAAGGGCAACCTGAGGGTGTGTTTCAACTATAGGGGGATCACACTCCTCAGCCTCCCTGGTAAGATCTATGAGGATAGTTGAAACTCGAATTCAGAATGAGCAATGTGGTTTTCATCCGGACGTGGAACCATGGACCAGCTCTACACCCTCAACAGGGTCCTAGAGGGTGCGTAGAAGTTTGCCCAACCAATTCACATGTGTTTTGTGGAATTGGGGAAGGCATTCGATCGTGTCCTTCGGGAAGTCTTCTGGGGGGTGTATGGGGTGTCGAGCCCCCTGATACGGGCTGTCCACTCCCTATACAACAGGTGTCAGAGCCTGTTCCGAATTGCCGGCAGTAAGTCGGACTCATTTCCAGTGAGGGTTGAACTCTGCCCGGGCTGCCCTTTGTCACTGATTCTGCTCATAACTTTTATGGGCAGGATTTCTAGGTGCAGCCATGGTATTGAGGGGGCCTGGTTTGGAGACTTCAGGATCTGGTCTCTGCTTTTTGCAGATGACGCGGTCCTGTTAGCTTCATCAGCTCGTGACCTCCAGTTGGATCAGTTCGGTGTGCAGCCCAGTGTGAAGCGGCCAGGATGATAATCAGCACCTCCAAATCCGAGGCCATAGTCCTCAGCCGGAAAAAGGTGGAGTGCCATCTCCGGGTCGGGGAGGGAATCCTGCACCAAGTGGAGGAGTTCAAGTAGTTCAAGGGAAAAATGGAGCCGGAGTTCGAAAGGCGGATCGGTGCAGTGTCTGCAGTAATGCGGACACTGCACTGGTCCGTTGTGGTAAAGAGAGAGTTGAGCTGAAAGGCGAAGCTCTCAATTTACCGGTCGATCTTTGTTCCTACCCTCACCTATGGTCATGAGTTTTGGGTAGTGACCAAAAGAACAAGATCGCGGGTACAAGCCACTGAAATGAGTTTCCTCCATAGGGTGGCTGGGCTCTCCCTTAGAGATAGGGTGAGAAGCTCAGTCATCTAGGAGGAGCTCGGAGTACAGCCACTGCTCCTTCACATTGAGAGAAGCCAGATGAGGTGGCTTAGGCACCTAATTAGGATGCCTCCTGGACGCCTCCCTGGTGAGGTGTTCAGGTCACGTCCCTCTGGTAGGAGACCCCCTGGAAGACCCAGGACACACTGGACAGACTGTGTCTCTCGGCTGGCTTGGGAACGCCTTGGGATGCCCCTGGAGGAAGTAGCTGGGGAAAAGGAAGTCTGGGGCCTCACTACTTAGACTGCTTCCCTCACAACCTGACCTCGTATAAGCAGAAGAAGATGGGTGAAACCATACCACTGGTGTTATGAGCTCGTAAAGCGCATAGTTGGTGTATTCTATGCCAATCCACACTTTAATTCCGGACTGGGCCACATATTCCTGCAGATGGTTTCTGACAGTGGTGTAGTTTTTTAGCTTCACGCAGAGGGGTCCGTTGCATGAGGCATTCAGGTATGACCTCAGATCCTCTGTTAGTCTCTCAGTGTGGAGAAACAGCCTAACAGAGATGGGGAGGTAGAAAGAGAGAAAAAAAAAAAATCAGTTCAATTAGATGTATGGTTGCAAGCCTATACAAAGAAATGCCCAAAAAAGGTATTACCAGATTTCATCCATGGTGAGCAGTGTGTAGGAATAGAAAAAGGGATTGTATGGAATGTCTTCACCACGCATATTGAACAGCCCTAGAATTTTAAAAAACAAATTTGTCGATATTGAAGATTTCTCTATTTCCGTCTATCTGTATCAGATACATTTGATTGGCCTGTTGTGAGGGGTCTCTTTTCTTAGCACAGAATACTGATTTGGTCATTTACGTTGAATGTTGAAAACAGCCTTTGTCTACTTTGAGGGACCATGGACAAACTAACTTTATATTATGTATTCAAACAGCTGCTTTTGTTAATCTGTCAGTTGTCAGGAAACCACTGCAACCTCGTCTTTCCATGCGACTGTTACACCCAAGTGTGCAGTCTGTTTCTGGTTTTGATGGCTGAATTTGAAGCCATTCAGATGTGCAGTTCTAATCCTGAAAAACTACACCCCATTTTGATGATTAAATATTTCCTAATCCTCCTATAGGAGTGCATATTTAGCTTTTTTTAAATTTAAGAACTCCTAGAAGCAGAATCTGAATTTCTTACTGGTTTGGAAGCACTCCAACAAGGTGCAACAGGGTGCAATGAATAATTCAGATAGCTTTGGCTTCAGATTTATTTTAATATTCTACTAAGGCAACAGCAGCAACATTCTGCAAAATAAACAGGTTCCACAAAATATATTTGAGTTACTTACATGCGGTTTCATCCAGAGCTGAAAGAAGGAGCGCTGTTGGTCTGTAAGGATTGTCCCTCATCTTCTTTCGCATTTCCTCCACCTTCATCTGCCAGGTTCTTTCTGCAGATACAATAGTATTCTTCTTTTTCACATCATCCTTTCACAAGTTCACCAAAGCACAGACCGAATTCTCAAGGTCTCAAAGAGGTAAAAATGAATCAAAACAGTGCCTTTTTATGGTAATAGTTACGATTTTCAACATTGAATCAGTATTTCCTGTAAAATATTATTCATGGCATTAAGTGCCTGCAATAAGTGTTGCCTGCATTATTTACAGTAAAGATTGCCCTTATCATAAAATTACCCATCTCTCAACAAAAGAGCCAAATAAAAGGCTTTAGTCCAAAGACACAGAACATACACAAGCAGAATATTGGCTACACAAAGGCCATACGATTTATGAAGCTCTGTGTTTGTTCCATTGGGCAATTTAACATGAAAGACTAACAAAATACTTGGGCATCCAGATTGTCAGGGTGCTTTTCTAAAATCATTAGCAGCCTATTTATCAGTGTTTATGGTTCTGATTACATCAGAATATTTGCAGACATTTATCAACATGTAGATAAGGACCATCAGGTAAAGACAGTATGTGTTCGTGCTTGTTGGAGACCCACGTATGACCGCGTCAGGCAGCCGGATGAGGCCGTCGGGTCGGATGGCCGGTCTGCCTTTCCACACTTGGTCGACCAGGTTAACAGGGATGGACTTGAGACTGCGATTACTGGAGCCCAGATTGATGTTGTAGTTCTCGTACGTTTCTAATGGGGGAAAATTGCAGATAATTACACACACTGATGTAAATCAATGACAAGTAAACAGACCACATGGCGTCTGGTGCTGCATCAATACTTTCCCCTCGACTGAGCGGAACACTTTATTGATGATAAACTGGACTGGAGAACAGAAATTTACCGACGGAGAAAAGGAAGGGATCAAAACCAATCTCGCCTCCCGAAGGAACCTCAGATATAAGCCACTCTGCTATACTGCTGATGGACACTGTAAAAGACACAGAAGGAAGGTCAAATTTCATTAATTTTAAAGGCTTAATTATATTATATTAGTATATTTTAATCAGCACAAATCTATCAACATCACCAACAATAACATTTTTGCCCCCGCATAAAGCACCAGATTTTTAGAAAACGATAAAGGTTTTAGAATTGTATCAACAGAAAATTACATGTGGATTCCTGTTTGTCAAACATTGGTCTCTTAAAGAGCGTCTGTAATCTTGATCCCTTAAACGAGCAGGTGAATTACTCTTCGCTCCATTACGTTGCAGGATATGAAATATGAATGCGTGCTTTAATGATCGCGCTGCTTCCCAAATCAGCCAGCAAAAAGCAGTTTAGTGCAGCTAAATGGTAGAGCAACAGAGTAGGTCACAGCGAATAAAGAATTAAAGCACATCCAGATATAAAACCACAGTAAAAATTTGGCAAAAAAATGCATAATGAAATGCAAATAAAAATGTCTCTTTAGACTAAACTTTGAAATAAAGTCTGTTAGAAGAGAGTCGATCCACTTTAGCTGCCGACTGACCAATTTGCAATGTAACCTGACAAGTAAAAGTGGGTGCTGAAGCTTTTTAGATTACAAAGATTCACTCTAGAGCAGGGGTGGGCAGTTATTTTGCCTGAAGGGCCACATTGGGTTTTAGATCTTGACGAAGGGGCCGGCCCCCAAAATGAGGGTCGGAGGTTAACTTAAAATCATGCTTGATGGACTATTAACTGAGAAAATAGTTTGAAAAGCCCGTAAATTGGTAAAAACTAGAGATGGGTGATGAAGCTCCAGATGATGTTTGGCCCCACATTCTTAGGAGAAAATGTTAGCATGCTAGGTGAAGAGGGAGTTGAACTTCTTTCTAACCAATCAAGCTGGCAACCTCCTTGATTTGACTTTTGGAAAAACTGATGTAGAGGCTCTGCGGGCCGGATTAAACAGCTCATCGGGCTACATGTGGCCCCCGGGCCTTAGTTTGCCCACCTCTGCTCTAGAGCCTTCTGATTGTGGTTTGATTTGCATTTTCGCACACACACGCACGTTTTGTTGGCGATGAACACCAACAAGTGGATGTGAAATGCTCCGAGTGCTTTCTAATTTATCATTTGAGTCTCCCAGACTGATCGGTGCCTGGTGTAGCCGGCTGTCGTCGCTCTGCACTCTTACTAATCACTGGGATAGAGGAAAACTGTCATGCCCAGGAAAATCCTATCATCATATCGCAGCAGCCCAAGGGTGCTGGGATAACAACCACTGCCACATCTTTGATAAGATCCTGATTACACAGTGTCACCAGAATACTGATGCTAAAATAAACAGCAGTTGATTTTGACTTCAGTTTGTTTGCTTTTAAGAGCAGGTCACAAGTCCCCTTCATAAGGTTACCCTTTTCCCTTGAAATTAGAGCTGTGGATATTTTTATACTCTTTTTTTTTTTTTTTTCTTTGCACAAGTTGGATTGTTTTAGCTGTGCTGTCTGTGCTGTTGTTATATCTCTGTTTAAGACCCAGTGACACTAGCTGCTTGATGATGAGAACACAGAGTACATGAGTACACATTACATTTGGGATGTCATAGGCTCAGATCTATTTTTATCGGTTAAATCCTGCAACAAAGTGCAGCAGTTGCCTCCACATTATCAAACCAAAAGTATCTTATCAAAAGCCGTGTGCTCTGTGTCGCCACAACAAATAATCACAGTGACCAGGCGTACCGTCTTTCTCCAGCTCCCAGCTGCAGTCCATTTGTCTCTCAGCTTGAACCCAGTAGCGGCTGTCTGTCCACACGGCGGCCTTGGTCTGCGTTACGACAGCAGTGCCTGAGAAAAACGGGACAGCAGCTGCGTCACAGAGGGGCTTGTGGTGTCGGTGAATTATGAGCAGGACTAAATGTCAGAGTTGACTCCTGATAAAGCACGGTGTTCCTGTTAATCTTGACGAATAAGCAGGGTCGGACAGGACCAAAGCGACCCGATAAGGTACAATGGATGTGTGGTAAAGTCAGGGTTTGTGTTGTTCCTTTGCCTAAAACATCTAAAGGAAAGTTAAAACAAACCTAAACCTAAGTTCTAATTCTGATGTAGGCCAAGAAAATTAATTGTTTCTTCTGGAATTTGGTTTTGGATTTGAACAGCATTTCTCTCCAACAGCTGAAAAGATATAAATATACATGATCATCAGTTATATTTATCATTGTTGCACTAGGACTAAAGAGAAATGAATGAACCCAGAAGCTGGCACTATGGTGATGATGTGGGCTGAAAGTAGAGGAGCTGGAGTTGAGTCATTAACTGGAAGAGGAGGACAAGGATGAGGAGGAGGAGGAGAAAGAAGAGGATGAAGAGAGGAAATAAAGGAGGCAGAAATGGATGTATACCTGCCGAACCAGTAAAGCCAGTCATGAAGGCCAGCCTCGCGTCACGTGGTGCAATGTATTCACTCTGATAAATAAACACAGTATGTTAATGTCACACACGAGCGCATGTGCACGTGCGCACGGACCCAAATATATTAATTTTGACAGCACACCTACCAGGTGAGCATCAGTGCCAGGGATAATGTAGGCTGAAATGTTCAGGGAAATCATGTGCGCTCTCAGCTCCTTCAGTTGGACAGTGGTGTTTACTGCCGTGCTGGGGAGGTACTGTAACACACACACACACACACACACAGAGTCACACAAGTCACATAAAAAAAAAAATCCATTTCATTCTTTGCCTCTCCTCTTGTAATTATTAACCCCCTAACTTTAACAGCTGTAACTGTTTACATGTTCCAGCATCAGGACACGTGTGTGTGTGGTTATGTATATATCTTGTCAGCTTACCGGTGGGGAGGCAGAGCAATTCCTCTCAGTTTGCAATGTAGTAATGACACAAAGCGTGTTTCCTGAAATTATACAATACAAAGAAAATAAGCTCAATGTCAGGATGAGATCAAGTACAAGTTTTCTTGGTGTCTTTTATCGACATGAGCTTGGAAGCAAGGCAGCAATAGATCAAAACTTAAGTTGATATAAATTCCAAAATACAAACAAATGTGAGACACCAACAACCACAAATCCAACTACCTTTGAAGTATTTAACATGCAATAGTATACATTACCGGGCTGCACACTTTATTACACAAATCTATATTCTTCAAGGTAAATTTAAAAAAAAAGTTTTTGTCTTCTAAAAATACTAATAATCCCAGCAAGGATAACAGCGAGAGAGAGAGAGAAAAACAAAAAAACAAACACATTTTTACCTGTCAGGGCTGCCAGGGACAGAACCAGGAGCCAGCTGCACAGAGGCATCTTTTCACTCCTGGAGCCGCTCAGAATGAGAAACAAAGCAGCAGCGCGATGTCTGAGCAGCGTGCGTAGGACCGTCGAGTGTCCCTGGAGGGAACTTGTCTGTGGGTGTATTCTTGTAAGAGCAGGAGTGTCCTCTCCCACTTTGTCTATCTCTCTTCTCCTCTTTGCCATATCACTCACTATCTCCTCTCAGGGCAGAGTTAAGAGTAGCTCAGAGGATCAGTATTTAGTGGGCTTCTAAGAGGATCCATGTTTAATGTGTCAGTATCTGAACAACTGGGGCATTAGCAAAAAGGTATATAAAATAGATGTTAAAATTAGTACTGTTTATATATATATATATATTTATATATATATATATATATGTATGTGTATGTATTACATCTCGAACCCAACAGCAAAGAAATGAATAAACTGAAGTAAATAGTATTCATAGACTTTTTCACATGCATATTAAAAAAAAAAAGTAAAATTTCACAGAATTGTTATTTTTCCAGTTCCATGTTTAATCATTCTGCAGAATCTGATCAATTATACACATTTTTTTCTACAAGACGACATGTCATAAATCAATAAGCAGCAAGGACGATAAATTCCAGAGGAAATATTCTCTCATAGTTTTATATACTGAGGATGAGGTGAGTGGAGGGTAATCATGGGACCTAATAACCACAATATTAATCTGTAAATTTTAAGGAAAAGAAAGCAGGTAAATGAAACAAAACCAGAAGGCTCTGATCTGTGTTTGGTATATGCAGATCAACCAATTAGTTTAAGCAAAATAAAACATCTTTGAGTGGTGGACCTTTGTTGAATAATCAATCAGATCTGGAGGTCTGTGCAGGGTGTGTTGGGAGCCTTTAATGTGGCTAAAAGAATTTCAGAGCTTTGCAAACGTTTGCTGGGAAAATAAAAATTCTGGGGACACGAATAGGTTTTCTTAGAACGCATGCATGTTTACAAAAGAAAACGCTGGTTGCAAAATCTTGTTCATTTTCAATTCCTTTATTTAAAATAGGCTTCTGTTGTAAGAGCAGTTTATATGCTAATGTAAAATTTAACACTTTTTTTGATGGCAAACAACATTAGATGCGGTCTCATCCCTCAAATGACTGCCGCTGTTTTAGGGCAGCATAAAATCTAGAATCATGTGTGATTGGTCTTATCACATGTCCGGTATATTGAACTCCGTTAATCTCATCTTGTTTATGCTCAGCTGATATGTTCTTGTTCTTCTGTCGCGGGTTCCCAGCGCCAGCACAGTGTTTAGAGTTGTATTCTGCTAATGTGGAAGTTTACAACACAAGGAGATAAAAAAAACCAAGAATCAGACTAAAAATAAAGGTTTCTGTCTGTCACTTTAACTCAATGCGTCCACAAGCGTGATCTGACATCTTCCTTAGACATTTACAGCTTTTAGTGACAGATCTCTCCCAGTTACCGGTTTGTTGTGTTGTGTTATCTTAAACTTAATAAAACCGTTATATTGTTTTGACCTTGGATTAAAACAACATCAAAGGTGGGATAGACAGCCATACAGCTGTTAATGTTTGGCCACTATCTGTTTTGCATTCATACAGACCACTGCACTCAGGTTAATAAAGCCCGGAGTTGCTGGTTAATTTGCGTTATTCCGTGTTAACACACTGAACAAGGTATGGCAGACTGACACACTGCGAATGTGTAATGTTTCCCTTAAATATTACTCTGGATGATAAGCAAGAGCTATGTGGTTTCCTTGGGAAGCATAAGTGTATGAAAAAAGGTTCATGTTTTTTTCATTCTCAACCAAGTTTTCTAAAACTGGAATGTGCAGCTGTAACCCTAGTGAACTGATGGTAACCAAGAGGGACTAAAAGTATGATTTGGGTTACATAATCAACATATTCATCTAAAGCAGAGTAGGCTTTGTTTAACACTGTTATTTACCACACAAAAACACTGTTATTGCTGGTTTGGATCTTTGACTACAGAGCTTTAAACACCTCTTTTATTCACTTAGTAATATACACCAGTTTGAAAGGGACTTTATGAAACTTTTTGAGAATTCAAATTGATGTATTTGCAAACTAATTATATAAATATTCTATAAATAGCCTTTAAAAATGCAGAGCTTCAACCAATTTGCAATTAGGAATTGAGTTTTAAAGTTGTCTATCAAAACCAAGTAATAGCATTAGGTGACCAGTTGGGGGCGGTAGTATCACGTGTGCCATGTTTCAAAGTGTCTGGTTTTATGTTTGGTTAAAATGTCTAATAAAAAAGCCCTTTAGAACACGTCGGGGTTTTGTTTTTTTTGTTTGTTTGTTTTTTATTTTTTTCCCCTTTTATTATAACAGTCCCTGTTATTAGCATCATACATTTGTGTTCATTTCAAAACAGAAATAGTTTGGGAAAAGTTTTGCTTCATGCTGCAAGTCTGAATTTAACAACTTTATTTGTTAAGTTGAGTGGCCTCCTAAAAAGATACAGATATTATTATTATCATAGTAGAGTAAAAAACAAGGAACATATCAAAATAAAATCAGGATACATGTCCAGTTCACTTGCTGGCAGCGAACACACGGCCCACCAACAGAAAGATCAAACCGGAGATGAGTTGCAGAGGAACCCCAGCGGCAGCCACCATGAAAGACAGGCCATACAGCGCTGTGACCTCTGCATGTGGACAGGCCTCTCCTCTCTCTTGGAGGATGTAGTGCTTCACCTCCACTGCCTCCATCCACAGCACGAACAGCAGCAGCATGAGGAGGAACAGGCACGCTGGGGGGAAAGATCAGACAGTTGTGAGTTGCCAGAGAAATTTAGCTCCTGCCCGCCCAGCAGCGTTTCAACCTACTGTCGTTAGAGCGAAGATTGACATCTTCTGCTGCGACGTGACAGATATGAACAGCTGAACACAGTTTCTATAATGTGAGTGTGTTTGCATGCACAGAACTGCGCAAATACTTTACCGGCAG
>CAAE01013604.1:9277-26898 GCA_000180735.1 Tetraodon nigroviridis
GAAGGCAGCCCCGTGTAGAGTGGGGGGGGGGGGGTGTGGGTAAGTCCCTGCAGCCACACAGCCCTTTGTGGAATAGTTTGGGGACCCCTGTGCTAACATGTCCTCTCAAGAAGGTGGAGCTAAACATCATTTGAAGCTTCATCATCCATCTCTAGTCAGACCAATATACAGGCACGTTTAAATATTTTCTCAGACAATAGTCCATCATTTTTAGTTAACCTCTAAATCTCATAAGGGGGTTTGGCTTCCTGCACCACCTGGCCAGCCCATTTATCAAGATCTAAAACCCAACCGTCAGGCTAAATAATTGCCCACCCCGCTTTAAACTCTGAGAAAATAAACTCTTGAGGCATTACTTGACACTTTTTGCTATATTATTTTGATGTTAAAATTAAAAAAATGACTCTGTGTGTGTGTGTGTGTGTGTGTGTGTGTGTGTGTGCATGTGTAGGTGGAGGATAAAACACCCAGTAATGGAAAAAAACCGTTGGAGAGTGACCAGGACTTGTCCGAGCAAGATGAGCAGTCAGAGGCGTCACAAGCCATAGCCTTTAATTTTGAATCCAGAGCTGGTGAACAAAGGAGGAGAGACTGGTGGAGGAACATGGGGGTACCTGAAAAGGTCCAGCTGCTTACAGGGACTAGAAAAAAAAGTATTCTTTGTGTTTGTCAGTGTGCAACTAAGTTTGTTGTGTGTTCTAATGCAGATTTGGGGCACCTTGATATATGTTATAGTGATCATCTTCATAATTATCATGAGTAAGTAGCAATCTTCTGCTTTGCAAAATGTTGTGGCTATTTAATTTCTGTTTTTTGACATTTAATGTCATTTTACTCTAAAAACAGTTGTATCTACTTCAATGAGAATTTGGGGTATTCCATAAAACAACAGAAAAGAGGAATGAGAAAAGATGAACCGCATGTTCCGTTGATGATTTAAGGCTCTTGTTATTAACTACCGAGCTTCACAACAGGATTATAGTCCCAAAAAGCTAGGTGGCATTAGATGGTGATGGTTGTTATTTACTACTGTAAAAAAGTTAGTGAAGTACTTGTGCTTGTTATGTGAACTGTGTCTTGCCATCTGATAAACTGCTATATTTTTTCAATGTATATTTATATGACTGACAATGACAATTGACGCCCTTGTCATATTTACACTGCATGGCCATGTAAAGAATAAAGGAAATGAGGCTAACCCACCGAGATGCTGCTCTTGCCTTTTGGAGGCAAGAGCAGCCCTGTCCACCATGCCTAATCTCATGTCAATAAAATCCAACTAGCTAAAGCTGGGGACACACCACTTAAGCTACTGAGATGATGAGGCACTTGGGCTGTTCAAACTACAATATTCTTTTGTTGTGTAGAAAAAACAGACCAGCACACCTTTACTGAAACTACAAAACAACTATGCACAGCTCAGTAATTTAAATATTCCAAAAAAACAGACAACATGACAACACGACTTCAAATGGCTTCAACATCAGTGTCACAACTACGTAGTTTTGGCTAAAAACTTGTTTGGTTCAGTTTGTATTGCAGCAGCGGTGGTGTGGTGGTTGTGGCTTCTAAGACGTCGAAAATCATGTACCATGACCTTGATTAAAGGACCAAAGAAACTGATGGTTCTTCTTTGATGATCAAAAGTCCAGGGAGCTTTGATTATTAAAGAGCCACAGACGTGAGTCTTTGGGAGCACAGTGTGATTACACGGACAGCAAGGAGTCACATCCAAGGGGAAACATGGAACACAGAGATGCTGAATTCAATATTTTGCTAGTGACCGATTCCAACAAGGTGACGTATTCCAAACAGTACCCACCCAACATGAGTAAAGTTTACTCATATTTTGAGTGCAGGGAGAAGGGGACAGACTATACCAGGAGCCCAAAAGTCAAGTACGACAAAACTGTCTTCTACGGTCTACAGTACATCCTGCAGAAATACCTTAAAGGAAAGGTAGTGACTCCAGAGAAGATCCAGAGGGCCAAGGACATGTACAGAGAACACTTTCATTACGATGTTTTTAATGAGAAGGGCTGGATGTACATTTTGGAGAAATACAACGGACACTTGCCCATCGAAATCAAGGCGGTGCCAGAGGGGAGTGTCATTCCTCGGGGCAATGTTTTGTTCACAGTGGAGAGCACGGACCCCAAATGCTACTGGCTTCCCAACTAGTTGGAGACCATTTTAGTGTAGGTCTGGTACCCTATCACTGTGGCCACAAACTCCAGACTCCAGACAGCAGAAAAAGATTCTTGCTCTCAGAGGTGGTATTGTGCAGTACGGGGGCTCCTCAGGGGACAGTGCTCTCTCCATTCCTCTTCTCAGTCTACACCTCTGATTTCAGGTATAACTCCGAGAGGTGCCACCTCCAGAAGTTCTCTGACGACACCGCCATCGTTGGCTGCGTATCAGAGGGGGACGAGCTGGAGTACAGAGGAGTCATCACCGACTTCGTTGAATGGTGTGAGAAGAACCACCTTCTTCTTAACACCAGCAAATCAAAGGAACTGGTGATAGACTTCCGGAGGACCTCCATACCCCACACACCGGTGAACATCCGGGGATCAGACATCGAGCTGGTGGACTCGGTTAAATACCTGGGTGTTCACCTGAACAACAAACTGGACTGGTCCCACAACACCAACGCCCTGATCCAGAAGGGCCAGAGTCGCCTGCACCTGCTGAGGAGACTGAGGTCCTTTGGCGTGAGCAGGGCTCTTCTGAGGACCTTCTATGACACTGTGGTGGCCTCTGCGGTGTTCTATGCCATCGCGTGTTGGGGGGAGGCAGCACGGACAGGGACAGGAAGAGACTGAACAAGCTGGTTCAGAGAGCTGGCTCTGTCCTGGGCTGCAGCCTGGACTCCATCGAGGAGGTGGCGGACAGAAGGACGTTGGCCAGGCTGACGTCCATCAGAAGCAACACCTCCCACCCCCTACACCACACTGTGGAGACCCTGGGGAGCTCCTTCAGCTCCAGGCTGAGGCATCCTCAGTGCAAGAAGGAGCGCTACCGCAGGTCCTTCCTCCCCACAGCCATCAGACTCTTTAATGCCGCATCCTAGGTCCACTCCACAATGTCAGACCCATGTAAATCCCGTATAAAGTATTTATTGGTGTACATAATGTCACATTCCAAATTCAAGTATTTGTATTTATCTGCCTTCTTCCTGCACTTTCGTACTTTCTCCGTCTTTGCTGCTGGAACAGTGCAATTTCCCCACTGTGGGACAAATAAAGTTCTATTCTATTCTATTCTATTCTATTGCTCAGCACCTCCTGACCTGACCAGACCTCTGGGAGCTTGGAGAGCCTGGACTTCAAACTGCATGATTTTGGCTACAGGTGGGGGTCTCCTCCCAGGAGACTGCAGGTATTGGAGCATCTGCTCATTTGGTAAATTTTAAGGGAACAGACAGAGTCATTCAGAAGTTTTATGGCACCAAAGATCGTATTGCAGGCTTCTCATTGCCCGCTGCTGAACACAGCACTATCACAGCCTGGGGAAAGGACCATGGAAGAGATGCCTTTGAGCACAGTGTTCACCAGTGTGCCCGTGTTCGTGGTCAGTGACAGCTATGACATCTACAATGCCTGTGAAAAGATCTGGACTGAAGACTTGCGGAGCTTGGTTGAGACTGACAATGCTAATGCCCCTCTGGTGGTTCGACCAGATTCAGGGAACCCCCTCGATACTGTTTTGATGGTTTTGGAAAAACTGGGTAAAAAGTTTTTCCAGTGGAAAACTCAAGGGTATAAGGTACTGCCTCCTTATATCAGAACCATACAGGGCGATGGAGTTGACATCAACACACTGCAGGAAGTTGTGGCAGGTATGAAGGGGCATAAGTGGTCCATTGATGCTGCATTTAAAGCAGTGCTTGCAAACCCTGCTAACTGGATCCGAAAAAACTACCCTTGGCCCCTTAGCTGTTCACCTTTTAGCATTTAGTGACACTACCTTGGGAGGTACTGTTAAGACTCCTCCTTATTCCAAAAAGAAAGACAATTAGAGGCACCAGATTCCAACTACAAATGACGGCCTTTGGGTCATTTATCCACATGTGCTCACATGCCTTTTTGTGTAAAGCCAGTTTAAAATGAATTGTCTAAATCTTAGATTTTTCTTTTATTTGAAAAATGATGAAGAATAATCGTGTTTGTATCGACAAAACAATGTGCTTTTTAAAAATCACAAATCTCTATATTTTTGCTTAGCAGGCTTATTAACATCAACTGTACAAATGATTTTTTGTTTAATAGCTATATAAAGTGTACAAAAAAAGTTAAAACATTTAAGATAGATAAAAACCTTTGAGTGATTAAAAATGCTGCATTCATTTATTAGGTGGTGCTCGTCATTGTGATTGGAATTAATAGTATTTCTTCGTGTGTTCTTGGGTTTCCTGTGTCAAAAGGGAATACAAATAAATGAACACATCTAATTGTAAAAGCACACACGTGTTGAGTTTTTGGAAATTATAGTCAGGATTTTTTGTTGAATAGACACCAGATGCACCACCGGATTTAAGATGTCTGCTGATCGTGGCTACTGCATGTCGTTTTTCTTTTTTTGGTCCTTTTTCATCATGTCAGCTCTTTTCTGGAGAAATCCACACTGGAATTGATAGTTGGAAAAGTTTTTGATGAAAACATCCTTAAGACTTTAAAAAGCAGACATGAAATAACTATGGCATTTTGCAGAACAGAATATCAATACTCACTCATAACCAGAAGGATAAGAACGATTATGGTGACGACTGCTAGAATATATGTCAGCTTGGCCCAAATCTGCAGGAGGTGATCATACAGCCAATTTAGATGCACTCAGAACACTCATTAGAACTCAGATAGGTGGCAGACGGAGTGGAAACACTAATGAGAATAGACATTTGTGGTATGTGGTCTCCTTTTTTTAAAAGGGACTGTTCAGGTACCTTGATGTTCTTCCACCAGTATTTCCTCCTTAGTTTGTCAGCACTGGATTCAACCTGGGAGGCTTCGGGTTGCAGAACTTCTGGCCAGTCATCAAGGTCAGACAACTGGTCAGGTCACACAGGTAAACACAATGTCAGTTTTACATACTGCATAGTATAAGGTGCAAGTAACCACTCTAGATTTTAGTTAATTTATTTGCTATGAAAAGGAAATAAAAATATTGAAATGTCTGAGACATCCTGAGTTTTTTGGGTATAGAATAGAATATATGTTTATTTATCCCACAATGGGGAAATTGCACTGTTCCAGCAGCAATATAATAATAATATTAGAAAAAAATTACAGGAAAAGTAAGAATAGAGATAGAATAGGAAGAATAGAATAGAGAGAGGAATAAGAGAAAAATGTAATCTGTATGTATGTAACCTTTTTTGTTTCACTGATCTTGTCAGGTGCAGTCAGTCAAAAAGGTCAGCCCAAGTGAAATGATTATTCACATGCCAACAGAAAAAAAATGCAGCCTTGATTTTGCAGCAGGTCAATGATCTAAAACACACCAGCACGTCCACCTCGGAATGTTTGAAGAAAAAACAAAATGAAGCCTTTGGAGTGGCTCATTTGAATTCCTGACCTGAATCCTATTCAGATGCTGTTGCATGGCCTTAAAGGGCAGTTCGTGCTCAAAACCCTAAAGGGTGTGGCTGATTTATACCAATTCTGCAAAAAATGTGGGCCAGAATTCCTCCATGGAATGGACTCATTGCAAGTGATTGTAAAGGCTTGATTGCAGTAAATGCAGCCCAACCACAGGTTAGGATGTTTAAAACCGTGTTTTGTGTTTACTTGTGTTGTCTTTGATGATCTGAAACATGCAAATGTGACAAACATGCCAAAAAAAGGGGGCAAACACTTTCTCACACCACTGTATACGTTATCTTTACATTGTTAATGAGTATAATCGATCCAAGATGGCACCGCGTGAGTGGCACTGAGTTCCATTAGCTCCTTTCTTTACAAACCTTTCTCTTCTACATACTTTTATATTCTTCTATTTCCATCTTTCTCTTCAGCTGTACTGTTTTTTGAGTTCAAACCTGGTTAATGCTGCACTTGTACTGATTTTATTTTTTTGGACTTTTTGAGACTGCAGTGGGGGATCGCTTTAGCCACGGCTCCATTGTTTATTCTTGAGAACGGCTGTTAGCGCCATGCTGTGTCCCCCCCTCTGCAGACGCTGCGGCTACAGCAGAGCAGATTCAGGCCACGGTATTCCGGCTCCAGACGAAGCACCCACAAGCCCTCATCCTCATCTCCGGTTACTTCAACCATGCCTCGCTCTCTGCCACTCTGCCCAGTATGTTTGCTGCCACACACAGGACTATACAGCTCTAGACTTGCTGTATGCAAAGGTCAAGGACGCATACAGCTCCACCCCCATCCCCGGCCGCTCCAATCACAACCTTGTCCATCTGCTTTCTCGGTACACACCGTTGGTGCAGAAACAGCCTCCACAGAGGAAGACGGCGGAAGTGTGGAGTGAGGAGGCCGAGGAGCAGCTGAGCAATGGTTTTGACACTGCAGACTGGGACGCTCTCTGCAGCCCACACGGGGAGGACAGCCGCAACGTAACCGACAGCCACAACTTCTGCGTGGAAACCACAGTACCATCCACGCACGTACGGTGCTTCAACAACAAGCCCTGGGTGACCCCACATCAGAAAGAGCTGAAGGAGAAGAAGAGGGCCTTCACTTCAGGAGATAGAGAGGAGCTGAACTACACCATCAGGAGGTGTAAGGACAACTACAGGAGGAAGCTGGAGCAGCGCCTGGAAGAGAATGTCTGGGACGTCTGGAGGGGCCTGAAGCAGATGTCAGGCCATAGTCCAGGGGGAGATGGTCACCAGGCCTCTGGTGATCAAGCATGAGCACAGGAGCTGAATCTGTTTTTCAACAGATTTGAGTCTGTAGTGCCCTGCCGACTCATAACACCGACGCCCTGTTCACGAAGGGCCAGAGTCGCCTGC
Organism: Tetraodon nigroviridis; assembly: GCA_000180735.1. Taxonomy (NCBI): domain Eukaryota; kingdom Metazoa; phylum Chordata; class Actinopteri; order Tetraodontiformes; family Tetraodontidae; genus Tetraodon; species Tetraodon nigroviridis. The sequence goes on from CAAE01013604.1 coordinate 16,248, forward strand.
ACCTGCTCAGGAGACTGAGGCCCTTCGGGGTGAGCAGGGCTCTCCTCAGGACCTTCTATGACACTGTGGTGGCCTCAGCAGTGTCATAGAAGGTCAGGAACAGGAAGAGACTAAACAAGCTGGTTCAGAGAGCTGCGTCTGCAGGTCATCTTCCCCCACAGTCATCAGACAGTTTAATGCTTCATCCTAGGCCCCGCCCAAGGACAGCCCAACTTTACAGTGCATGTACAGTACCTGTATATATGTTATTCCTTATTTTATTTTGATATGTGTAAATAGAGTTGTCATATTCCATTTCTTTTTGTATTTTCCTGTAAGTATTTTCTAATATTTTTTATTGTGTTGCTGCTGCTGGAACAGTGCAATTTTCCTGTTGTGGGATAAATAAACATATTATTATTCTTACAAAATCTTGGACTTTAATAACCACTGACTGCGTCTTGAAGGTTTTAAAACGATTGGCTCCTCAACTATTAGGGCAGGAGTTTGTGAAGGAAAAATAAATCTTTGGAGAAAACACCAGGGCAATGACTAGCAAAGACTTTGATGTACAAAGGCGCAGGACTACGTTCGGGCAGAAGTGGTGTTGCGGGACACAGCCTTGGAACACACTGAGCGCTCCTGACAACTGCACCTTTATAAAGACCCTTAAACAAGCTAAGTAGCAGCACTCTTGAATTTATAAAAAGGCATTCAGACAAAAATGTACTGTACCTCATCCACCTCATGCACCTCATCCTGGCTCTGTTGGAGGCTTCTTTTGCTTGGCATGTTGCCAGAACTATCGGGACCGACAGCTGACCTGTTGTTATAGCAACAGTCGGGCGTTATTGCAGTTTAAAGGAAGACTGCTTATGGCTTGGGGGACTATTGGCTGAGCTGCATTTCAAAGACTGATAAATTACTTTTTATGTCCCTTAATTACAAAAAATGTTCAAGAAAACATTGCTATTAGCTAGGCTGAGCATGGCAGCAGGAAGAGCAGGAGTGGACAGTTACAAATATAGTATAAAGATGGATTCTAGATTCTCTTGTTAGATGCGAGTGGGTAAAGAAATTTAAAAAGTAAAGTTTTTGTCTTTGTCTTCCTAACATATAGTCTCTTTTCCTAAAACAGAAAGAGAAGTACTTGACACTTTTTGACTGTCAACCTAAAGAGACCAGTAGATGTCCTTCCTAAAGGTCACGGCTTTAGGAAGGACGCCTTATGACACGTCACCTCTGGGATGGCACCTCTGAAGAAGACCGCAGGTTGAGTCGAAACTTGTCAGGTACTGAAAATGTACTAACCTCTCTTTCAGTCTTATGACAAGACATATACTATATAAAAGAAATTTGAACTAAACGCAGAAGCAGGACTGTGGACCTTTGCTTCTCTACTCTCTACCTGCATGAGCAATGAATTAGTTGTTAATTTTGGGTACCCCCTTTAACAAAGATTAACCCCCTTCTCCCACCGTGATCTGACCCCCCTACCTAAATGCAAATCTAACCCTAACCCTTAAAACCAAGTTTTTCCTCTCAAATTGGTCTTGAAATCTGCTTTTAATCTGTGACTAACCGAAATGTCCACACTTCCCCGAAATGTATCACTTTGTTAGTAAAATGCATATTTTGGTACTATTATGTGACAAGTAAAAGTAGTACTAGTACACACACACACACACACACACAAACACACACACACACACACACACACACAGTGCTACTACTACACTAGGAAAAAACATCCGAGCAACATGTTTTTGGAATTCGTGCAAAGACACAGAGAATCATACATTTCATTTTTAAAAATATCTCACCTTGTGTTTTGTTTGTTTTTCTATTATTGTTGACTGCAGCTGAAGTTAATTTATACAAGAAGTATAAAAGGCAGTTTTAATACAATGTCACATAGTTACATGTACTATACATAGACTATACACATTATATTTTGCTTTAATTTAAAACGACATCCTGCATGATGTATGATGCTTTGATTCAAAGCAATTTTAAAGCAGCTTCAAAGCAGCATATAGAATAATAAAAACTACAATACATGTTCACTGGTGACTTTCAAGACTCTCAAGGTGATCAAGTACATTAAAATGAATAAAAGGGTGAATTTCTCCACTTCTGTGCTCGCCACGGGATGTCCATAACGAACACCATGTTCAGGCATAAAGGTGTCCACATGTGCACATGGCACCAGGACACCTTAGGCCACAGTTCAATGATCGACTTTGTAGTCGTGTCATCGGATCTGCGGCCGCATGTCCTGGACACTCGGGTGAAGAGAGGGGCGGACTGTCAACTGATCACCACCTGGTGGTGAGTTGGCTCCGATGGTGGGGGAGGATGCCGGCCAGGCCCGGCAGGCCCAAACGTATTGTGAGGGTCCGCTGGGAGCGCCTGGCAGTCTCCCATCAGAAGGAGCTTCAACTCCCACCTCCGGGAGAACTTTGACCATGTCCGGGAAGAGGTGGGGGACATTGAGTCCGAATGGACCATGTTCCGGGCCTCTATTGTGGAGGCGGCCGACCGGTACTGCGGCCGCAAGGTGGTCGGTGCCTGTCGTGGCGGCAACACCCGAACCCGCTGGTGGACACCGGCGGTAAGGGATGCCGTCAAGCTGAAGAAGGAGTCATACAGAGCCTTTTTGGCCTGTGGGACTCCCGAGGCAGCAGGCAGGTACCAGCAAGCCAAGCAGAGCGCGGCTATGGCGGTCGCCGAGGCAAAGACCCGGGCATGGGAAGAGTTCGGTGAGGCCATGGAAAATGACTTCCGGACGGCTTCGAAGAGATTCTGTACCACCATCCGGCGCCTGAGGAGGGGGAAGCAGTGCACCGTCAACACTGTATACAGTGCGGGTGGTGTGCTGCTGACCTCGACTCGGGACGTTGTGGATCGGTGGAGGGAATACTTTGAAGACCTCCTCAACCCCACCGATGCGCCTTCCAATGAGGAAGCAGAGCCTGCGGACTTGGAGGTGGACTCTGACATCTCCGTGGCTGAAGTGACCGAGGTAGTTAAAAAACTCCTCGGTGGCAAGGCCCCGGGGGTGGACGAGATCCGCCCCGAGTACCTCAAGGCTACTGGATGTGGTAGGGCTGTCATGGCTGACACGGCTCTGCAACATCGCGTGGTCGTCGGGGGCAGTGCCGCAGGATTGGCAGACCGGGGTGGTGGTCCCTCTTTTTAAGAAGGGGGACCGGAGGATGTGTTCCAACTATAGGGGGATCACACTCCTCAGCCTCCCTGGAAAGGCCTATTTGGGGGTACTGGAGAGGAGGGTCCGCCGGATAGTCGAATCTCGGATTCAGGAGGAGCAATGTGGTTTTCGTCCTGGACGTGGAACAGTGGACCAGCTCTACACCCTCAGCAGGGTCCTTGAGGGTGCATGGGAGTTTGCCCAACCAATCCACATGTGTTTTGTGGATTTGGAGAAGGCATTCGACCGTGTCCCTCGGGGAGTCCTCTGGGGGGGTTCTCCGGGGATATGGAGTGTCGGGCCTCCTGTTAAAGGCTGTCCGCTCTCTGTACAACCGGTGTCAGAGCTTGGTCCGCATTGCCGGCAGTAAGTCGCACTCGTTCCCAGTGGGGGATGGACTCCGCCAGAGCTGCCCTTTGTCACCGATTCTGTTCATAACTTTTATGGACAGAATTTCTAGGCGCAGCCATGGTGTTGAGGGGGTCCGGTTTGGGGACTCCAGGATCGGGTCTCTGCTTTTTGCAGATGACGTGGTCCTGTTGGCGTCATCAACCCGCGACCTTCAGCTCTCGCTGGACCGGTTCGCAGCTGAATGTGAAGCGTCCGGGATGAGAATCAGCACCTCCAAATCTGAGGCCATGGTTCTCAACCGGAAAAAGGTGGAGTGCCTCCTCCGGGTTGGGGAGGAGAACCTGCCCCAAGTGGAGGAGTTCAAGTACCTTGGGGTCTTGTTCATGAGTGAGGGAAAAATGGAGCGGGAGATCGACAGGCGGATCGGTGCGGCATCTGCAGTAATGCGGACTCTGCACCGATCCGTCATGGTGAAGAGAGACGGGAGCCGAAAGGCGAAGCTCTCGATTTACCGGTCGATCTTCGTTCCTACTCTCACCTATGGCCACGAGCTTTGGGTAGTGACTGAAAGAACAAGATCGCGGGTTCAAGCGGCAGAAATGAGTTTCCTCCGTAGGGTGGCTGGACTCTCCATTAGAGATAGGGTGGGAAGTTCAGTCATCCGGGAGGAGCTCAGAGTAGAGCCGCTGCTCCTCCACATCGAGAGGAGTCAGATGAGGTGGCTCGGGCACCTAGTAAGGATGCCCCCTGGACGCCTCCCTGGTGAGGTGTTCAGGACGCGTCCCTCCGGTAGGAGACCCCCGGGAAGACCCAGGACACGCTGGAGAGACTATGTCTCTCAGCTGGCCTGGGAACGCCTGGGGGTCCCCCCGGAAGAGCTGGAGGAAGTAGCTGGGGAGAGGGAAGTCTGGGCCTCCTTGCTTAGACTGCTGCCCCCGCGACCCGACCCCGGATAAGCGGAAGAAGATGGATGGATGGATGGATGGATACAAAGATAGACAACATTTCTTTTCTTGCAGCAATGGGACCAAACACCAGCACACCTCTGCAGCTCTGTTGCAGTGTTCAGCCTGAACCACTTCTATGCGGCCCTTTGTCTTTATAAGAACAAAAATAATAAACAACAGCTATTTTTAAATGCCTTTTGTTACCATGCCTAACCTCAGTGTAAACAAGGATGCTGATGTTATGTACAGTAAAAGAAATTACATTTATATCAATGATGACAGTGTATTTAGTATACATTATTTACATAACAGTCAAAATTTGTGATTGTGATTAAAAGTTTAAAACCCAGAGTCCCGCAGACTGACAGCTATGACAGAACCAGACTGACCAACAATTTCTACCGAATATATGAATACAATCCACCATGCACTGCCACTTTACTTGACATAACCTTAGGTTGTTCGCGTTATAAAACAACATGTTTACAACGCACCGTCCCTCTACTGCCGTTGCTTCTAGGCTGACGTCCATCAGAAGCAACACCTCCCACCCCCTACACCACACTGTGGAGACCCTGGGGAGCTCCTTCAGCTCCAGACTGAGGCATCCTCAGTGCAAGAAGGAGCGCTACCGCAGGTCCTTCCTCCCCACAGCCATCAGCTTCCTAGGTCCTCCACAAGGACTAACAAACTACATGTACACACCTCACACACCCATACTCCATGTAAATCCTGTAGAAAATATTTATTGGTGTACATAGTGTCACATTCCTACAGATAGTATTTGTATTTATCTGCCTTCTTCCTGCACTTTTGTACTTTCTCCAACATTTCTGCTGCTGGAACAGTGCAATTTCCCCGCTGTGGGACAAATAAAGCTCTATTCTATTCTATAAAACTGCACATCACTGCTCCCAATCTGCACTGCAGCCGGCGCTTTATTTTATGTACTTGTCCTCTAGCGTGATGCTAAATGTTAAATGCTTGTTGCGCTTCTCATACGTGCCTCTATGTTGTCCTTGTGTAGTCCCTTTTTGTCTTTTGTGCCTCTATCTTGCACCAAGTCCCGGAGAAACGTTGTTTTGTTTGCAGGTGCTGCACCAGCTACATATGTTTGGAAATGACAATAAAGCTCACTTGACTTGATTTGTTTTGTATTTTGTTTTTAACAAATGAAACACAATTCATGTGAAACATGTTGATGAAACTGCCGCTGAAACCTAAGCCTAACCTAAACTCAACCTTAACCATAGTGGACCAGGCAGAATCACGGCTGCTCCACAAAGAGCTTGTGGGAGCCGTGGCGACTGGCCGTGCAGGCCTGGGAACAACACCGACCACCCACCTCAGCAGGCTCAAGGGCAAGGAAAGGCGGGATCAGGTCCAACTAGAAGTGAGGGCCGGTATCGAGGAACAGCGGGCTAGTCGGTGGGTGGGGCTGAGGCATCAAGGCGCTTGGACTAGGTGGGAAGAGGCCATGGTCAGAAAGATCTCATGGCCTGAGCTGTGGAGGGCCGAGCCCCTGCGCATTCGCTTCCTTATCCAGTCAGTTTATGACGTCTTGCCCAGCCCATCAAACCTCTTCCTGTGGGGCAAGGTGGAATCCCCATCATGTCCCTTGTGCCAGGGAAGGGGCACCCTGGAGCACTTCCTCAGCAGCTGTCCTAAAGCACTCGGAGAGGGTCGCTATCGCTGGCATCACGACAAGGTGCTGAAGGCAATCGCTGAGTCCATTAGCTCTGCCATGGATGGCAGTAAGTGCCTCCCCTTACCGGGTCGCGGAGTTAGGTTCGTCAGGGCCGGAGAACAACCTCCTCCCCAACCAAGGGCCCAACGAGGCCTCCTCGCAACAGCAAGGGACTGGCAACTAAGGTTTGACCTGGGGAAACAATTAAAGTTCCCCGGAAAACATCGTGGAAACCAACCTGAGGCCAGACATTGTTCTGCACTCACAGTTGTCCAAGCAAGAGATCTTGCTGGAGCTGACTGTGCCCTGGGAGGAAAGAATGGAGGAAGTGTATGAAAGGAAGGCAGGGAAGTACGCTGAGCTGGTGGAGGATTGCCGCAGAGCAGGGTGGCGCAGTAGAGGTTGGAGGTAGGTGCTTTGCAGGGAGGTCACTCTGCAAGGCCTTTAGCCTCCTGGGCATCACTGACGATGTGTCCAAGACCAGCATCATTAGGTGTATTTAGGAACCCCAACTAATAACTAAAGCTGGCTGAAGCTGAAGTGGGATCAAAATCTTTGGTGTGCTAAAGTTGGTGAAGAAACCTTGAGCAGGATCAGGCCTAGAAGAAGGAACCATCAGGCTAACAACCGGCCACGTAAAGGAGGAGAAGAAGAACTCTTTCTCACCTGGATCATCAGTGGGCCTTCCTAGCTGTTTTGTGTCACTCCTCTGCTCTCTCTCTCTCTCTCTCTATTGTATGGGTCCATTGTATTGTATTGTATGGTATGTGTGGGTCCTTTCAGACAGTGGTTAAAAGGTGTGTTGCCTCCACAGCCTTGTTGGCACTACGTGACTCACGACAGTCTGTCTCGGGCGACCAATCGCGTTGCGTCCTTTCCATTAGCGGGCGTCCAATGGCGCCGCGTTCTGTCCATTAGCGTCCGAAACTGACGTGGCTTCCCTCCAATCGCGTCGCGTTCTGTCCATTAGCGTCCATTAGCGCCGTCCAATCGCGTCGCGTTCTGTCCATTAGCGCCGTCCAATGGCGCCGCGTTCTGTCCATTAGCGTCCGAAACTGACGTGGCTTCCCTCCAATCGCGTCGCGATCTGTCCATTAGCGCCGTCCAATCGCGTCAGAGCTGCGCCCGCCCTCATCGTCTCAAGGTACGTGTGTTTGATATTTCCTGCTTTTAATTCCTACTATTTGGCTATTTATAAATCACTTTTTAGTAATAACACAAACATAGTTACTACATTTAATGTGTGCCACCTTAAACTACCCACTATTTAGTTATTTATAAAGCATTGTGTACCAGTGCCATATTGAATTACTACTAGTGCCAACATTGGATTATATTGCCCTGATTTTATAGAGTAGAGTAAGTCATACATATACATATAGTCATGCATATGTAAATATTGAAGTACTATTATTCAGTTCTTCCTATTTGCACGCCTGTTGTTACTTATTTTTGGCCATCGTCATGTTAATCTTATCTTTAGGTGAGCAGTGAGAGCAGGAGCCACAAGGCTGTGGGAGATGGAGAGCTCTAAGGCCTAACTTGGTGCCTAGAAGGACCCCGAGCTCATGGGCTGATGCTGGGATGCTGCTGCTGCTGCACACTGGTAGCCAAAAGGCTGAAGAAGCAGGACAGTCTGGTGCTCTCCTCTGGCCCTCACCTCCTGACGATGCTGCCTTCAGTCCGTTCTCAGCTCCCAGGGCTGATTTCTGGGCCACAGGCCCTGGGTGTCCACCCGCCATCAGCCTCAGGCCCTGGGTGTCCACCCGCCATCAGCCTCAGGCCCTGGGTGTCCACCCACCATCAGCCTCAGGCCCTGGGTGTCCACCCACCATCAGCCTCATGTCCTGCCACGCCTGTGACTCCTGCTGTTGCTGCCAGGAGGAAAAAGACACCTAACCCTAACCCTAACCTTCACAGATGCAACACGTGTGGACAGGACAGGAGAGCAGAGACAGGGCTCAGCCAAGACTAAGGGACAGTCCACTGTCCACCAGTGAGACTGTGCCAAAAGAAGAGTGGCTGGAGACCAGGAAGAAAAGCAAGAAAATGATTAATTGTGTACATAGGGTATTGAGTCTTTAGTCTTGCTGTTTTATTTGCATGGTTTCATTTTGTTTAATGAATAATTGGTCAAATTGGAAGTGTTTAAAGTTAAAATTTATACAAATAAAAGTTTGATGTTCAGTAGAATATGTTTTTTTCAGTTTGTTTGAGTGAAATGATCATGATAATAATAACAAAAATAATAATCATTTATCAAGGGCTTCTACAGATGCAAGATTAAACAGGAAAAAGAAACCCAAAAAGCAATAATAAATATATATTTGTTGATATTTATATTTTTTAGACTGCAATTTTATCAATAACATATTCTTATATGATAATAATGAAATCATGATTAAACATTTTCGCCGTAGTACTCTTAACAGTTTAGTTGATGCAGTTATTTCGGGGAGAGCGGGATTCGAACCCGCAATCTCAAAACTTTAACATCTCGGTTTTTTAGGTTTTTTTAAATTCTTGACGTTCAATTTTGCACTTAAACTTTATGGCGATACACTCAAATGGTAATACATAGAATACTTTGGATTTTTCTCTCTTTCGCCTCTTTTTTTCCTTCTTTTCTCTCTCCCCCTTTCTTCCCCCTCTCTTCCCCCCTTTTTCCATTTTTCCCCCCTCGAAACAGACTATTGTTCCCCAGCTTTGGCGCAGTCGGCAGCGCGTCAGTCTCATAATCTGAAGGTCGTGAGTTCGAGCCTCACACAAGGCAGCTCTTTTAGAGCCGGTAGAGGAGAAATGTACAGACGGTGGCCGTCAAGAATGGCTGGACCAACCAGTGGAAGCTGGTTGACTATTGTCACAACCTGGCAAGTGGGCCTCTGGTCTTTTCTGTGTTCTGCCCATGATGGCGGTCTGCAGTTACTTTGTCAATGAACAGAAAGAAACCCAACATGTCCTCTCAGAAGGGGGGGTGGGCGGGGCAAAAATAATTTGGCGCTCCATCATCCATCTCGAGGTGAACAAATCTACAGGCTCTTCTAAATATTTTGCCAGTCAATAGTCCATCAACAGGATTTTTAGCTAACACCTGGTCCTCATTTGAGGGGTTAGCTTCCTGCTTCCTGAAATCACCCTGTATTGTATGTGCACATGATGCTTTTCAAAACAGAAGGGACTCTCTATAAACACGCTTCTAGGAATGGGGTCACTTGGTGACAAGCACAGCCGAGCCTCGGCATGTGTCAAGTTATTTTAGATTTTGCTTGAAGCCTGCCTAAACTTGAAAACGGCCTAAACCAATCCCCGGGCTAGGTGTAACAACTCGGACGCCAAATCTTCTTTTCTTTGATTTATTTTCAAAGTGAGAATGAAGTCAGGTTGAAAACCTTCAAAATAAGAGACAGAAATGCACAAATTACACATTACGCTTCCATACAGTGGACATTAACCAGCTAACAAACACAGGCTACATTCACACAGGCTACATTCATTTTAGTTCATAACAAACATTGTGAGCTAGCAAACAGGAGCTAAGCTAACACCACATACACCCTGCTAGCCTCCAACAATACACCACACACAAAATGTGCCAAATAACTAAACCAAAACAACTCACCAGCAGCCTCCCTGAAAATGGCTTACACCAACCCAACTCTGCTCCAGGTGACATTCTTTGTGATCAACCTTCCTGTGCAAAAGAAAATGGCTGCCAGTGTTTCTTCCTGTTGCCTAAGCCTCTTTCAAACACCAAACAAACATCACCTCACATTGGATTTCAAAATAAAAGCCTTGCACAGGATCTGACAGCACAGCATGAGATTGTATTCTTGCCGGCATCAAAGGAGATGCCACTCTGCTCACGACAGCGTCTCCAAACACAGGATCTATTTCACAGAGGCAGATCTTGTCATCCAGGGCTAACTTGAAATCACCCTGCATTGTATGTGCACATGATGCTTTTCAAAACAGAAGGGACACACTTCTAGGAATGGGGTCACTTGGTGACAAGCACAGCTGAGCCTAGACATGAGATTGTATTCTTGCTGGCATCAAAGGAAATGCCACTCTATTCACGTGTTACTTTGGACACGACATCAGGGGAGAGCGCGTACGCAGTCCCCCACTACCAGAAATTGTGCAGTCGAGATTCCCACATTTGGGGAATTCGCAGGGGTCAACGCTGCCGCAGTGCAATGGCCAAGTCTCGCCCTGGGCAAACCACCTGCTTGATTCATGGTGTCTCCCCTGCCAGGTACTTGACTTGACTTGTTTTGTATTTTGTTTTTAACAAATGAAACACAATTCTAGAAACATGTTGATGAAACTGCCTCTTAAACCTAAGCCTAACCTAAACTCAACCTTAACCCCAACTAATAACTGAAGCTGGCCTCAAATTCAGCAACTTTTTATGTGATTTCAAAATCACAGACAAACTTCCAAAGTGGGATCAAAATCTTTGGTGTCGTGCTAAAG
>CAAE01013606.1:0-11808 GCA_000180735.1 Tetraodon nigroviridis
CGTCCACAATAAAACTGCGAAACATTATTCAAGTAAACCTTAAAAAGAAAAAAATCAAAACACTCCCTCACAGATAAATACAAATATGTGTGATGAAGCAGAGCCCCGGTTCATGTGACAGCTGTCTGGCTCCAACAGCTCCGACTAAGGCCAGGTTTTGAATCCCGAGGATTTGCAATCAACCATGGCCCTTTTAGTTTCTATTCCCGCCCTGCTGCTCACCGCCGGGGAAGATCCAGGAAATATCTACCGGCCCGGTACCCTGCGCGGCCATGGAGCTGTGCTTGCTGCGGCGACTGGGGGACCTCTTCCCGGTGCAAAAGTCGAGGAAGACAAGGGTGAAACTGCAGAGAGAATCCAGATGGCGGAGCGGCCGAGAGGAGCGGTGAGACGAGCGAAGAGCCATTTTCTGTGTTCGCGGAAGCGGCGACTGGGCGTCTCGTTCGGCTTCCACCGTCAGCGAAGGCGCATCGAGGCTCTTGAGCAGATCTTTGAGGTTACTTTCTCAAACTCGACTGTATAATCACTGCTTTTTGGCACCTTGACTCACGATGTCGACTTTACTCCGCGGACCGAATTCTTGCTAGCTGAGAGGAGATTTCGTCAGATACGTCAGGGACCGTCCCTCTCTTCCGCACTGACGTGTCGGCGCAGCCGGCAGGGACCGTCTCTCTGTTACTGGACTGCACAAAGACGCGAGCTGTTACATAATCAACATGAACCGGCCAGAAGTAGAACTTAGAATTGGGCAATTCTACAGAGTCCTGTTGTACATTTGGGTTACAGGTGTAGATCTCACTCTCTTCACTGCTCTTGCTTCTTGTTATATTAAAACATTACCATTTATACATTATACACGTTCTTTACCTTAGGCCTTAGTAAATAAAGAGCAACGTTCCACCAGAGGCAACAGTGGTGCAAACCCTCACTTATGGCATAAACGTCAGACAAACGGTCCTAATCAACAAAAGAACTAAGGAAAAAGCCATATCGGAACTCAGGCTAGTTCAAGTTTATTCTGTAGTGCAAACAATACAAAAAGTGTTACAGGTGAAAGTTAAGACTTTAATATGAGCCCAGGACGGCACATTCACCATGGACACACTCCAGTGTTCACCCAGCATGCATTGCAACTGCTGGTCAGCCACTACAGGAAGAGCACACAGGCATTAAAATGAAGGTTGCAGATGCGACGTGTTTGTTTCACGCCCACCAGTCACACACACTCCCAGTGTAAGGTGGCCCTGAGCACAACTATGTGGCAACACAGGATTTCCAGCTGAAACGTCCGTTTCCCTCAAGCACAGCTACAGGCTGTTAGCAGTGTTGTCTAATCAGCTGATGAAACGGTGCTGGAGGTATTATCCAAGATGCTTCCTGGCATGTTTATTGGTAAATTTCAACTAAATCTTCAGAACAGGGTGAATACACTGAAAGTAGCAGCTGCACAGTAATTAGCCAACATCCTTCTGTCAGTCTATTTGGGGATAAAAATTTGCCCAAAAAAAGGGAAAATCTGGACTAAGTGTCTCTTTCGAAAGAAGGCACAACATTCTGTTTCCCCAAAGGCATCAAAACCTAATTAATAAGAAATCAACATTGTTCAAAGTCAGAGGGAAACAAAGTCAGGGCTTTTGACTTTCCCCGTAGTTTGGAGCTGGGTTGGAGCTCGGGGTTAGGGGGTCGGGGTTAGTGGGTGGAGCCTGAGCCAGCTGCCCTCAGCTGGTGCCAGTCCACCCAGTGCTGATCTGGGACCAGCTTCTTCAAGGGTATGAAGGTTTCTCCCAGTAACAGGGTGTTCTCCCAGAATGCACCATCACCGAGAACTCGCAGGTGGATCACCCTCTGGTCCAGGTCACCCTGAGGGATCCGTTCATACACCAGCTGACCATCACCGCAGAAGGGAGAGAGAGAAAAGGAGAGGTTCATGACAGCTCATCTCAAGCTTTTTGGAGCAACTATTTGCAAAAAGACTTTTCATTTTCAAACATTCTTAGACTCTGAATTTTGGGTTTTCATCGCGCCCCAGAACCGATTTCCCCTAAAAGCGGTGTGCGTGGGCATGCTCCCTCTGTTCACACATGCACACAATCATGTTAGCCACACAACGCCAGGACACAACTCCAGGAACGGCTGCCCAGTGAACCTGGACAGGTGTGGGAGGGGTCCATGCTTGGGGGCATCCCTGAGGATGCAGCCCACCGAGGACCGGGCTTGAGCTGACTGATGCCCCAGCACGTGTGCCAGTCTGGGGATGTCGGGTTAGGGTTAGGCTCAGCCTAGCCCGCTACCGAAGGCCCTGATTGGCTGGAACGTGTGGGGACTCCCTGTTTGTGAAGTAGCCACGTTATTAGATAGGAAGAGTCACTGCTACCATCTCATTGTAGGTGGGGTTACAGGTTCTTCGAGCCGCCTTGGTCTTCCTTTTGCTGGTTTTCTGGGGGTCCGGGAGAAGGTACAGCTTGACATAGGGGTCTGGATCTGTGCCGTCCTGCATGGAGGGCTAGACGAGTCCACACACACAAGTCAGTGGCACAACAACACTGAGAGCAACAATGCATTCTTACAGTGTTACAGGTGTTTAGTAACGTGCACATGCACATCCTTTACCCCTGATCCCAACCGGGACCTTCCCAACCAACACCTGACCCTGAGCCAGCTCTGACCCTAACCCTGAACCAAGTCTGAACCCTCAAACAGGCCTTTGAAGTTGTCAGGACCAGCCCAAATGTCCTCACTTCGCTAGTAGAATGACTGTTGTGGTACTCAGTATGTAGCAAGTAGACAAACACGCACAAACACACACATACAGACACACACACTGACCAGTCCTCGTATGTGCATGACCATGATGAAGAGCTTGTCGTTCTTGTAGGAAATGGACAGTTTGACCTGGCCCAGCTCCTTGCCGGAAGCCGCAGACCAAAGCACCTCTGAGAGAAAAACCACAGCGGTCAGCTCAATCTGCCAACAGGCCTGGCCTGGACCAGGGCGTCCGCGTGGACACCCTGGCTTTACCTGGAGGTTTACTGCTGTTGCTGCTTGCTGCCCTCTCGTCTCTGGGTAGCGGGTGGAAAAAGGTGGAAACCAGGTCACTCTGGAACACAGGGTAGCCATGGTAACCACCAGCTCCAGTTTGTGTTCACAATGGTGATGTCAGCCAGACCTCCACTTCCTCTCAAACCGGGGTGGAGAATCATTACCTCCACCTTCTACTCAGCCCTCAGGTTGTACCGAAGCAACCACGAAGCTCAGGTGAACCGCGGCTTGTTTTCACCAGCAGGACTTGGCTGAAAGGTTGAAACCATAGCAACGTCCAGGTGAAGGCACAGATGAGCACCTGCAGAAGCTTAAACCTGGGACGCCTCGCACAAACCACCTCGCCAGCGCCACCCTCGGGTGGTCTAGTGCTACAGCTGTTAGGCTCTGAACAAGAACCTTCCGGCAGGGACGCGCCCCGTCTCCAGAGAAGCTCCAGGGTGGACCTCCAGAAGCCGCCTGGCGGCAGCTCGCCTGCTTCAGGCTCAGCTTTCAACCACCCTCTTAGTTTGGTACTGGTCTGTCGGTCAGTCTGGTATTGGTCTAACTTGTCTGTGGTTGCAGCAAAAACGAAAGGAAACAAACGTTGATACGCGGCTCTGCCCGTCTGTTCGTCCGTCCGTCCGTCCGTCCGTCCAGCAGACAGGAATGATGGTCCACGAGTCCAAGAGGAAAACCAGAGGAAGAAACAGACCCTTACAGAAACGATGGTCCCGGCACCCAGAACCCACCTGAGCCACCTCCGGGGGGGAGTTGATGAGGTGCCACAAGTAAGCGTTGAGTTCATCTTTTCTCCTGTCTGCCGTCGCGTCACTGGATCGACCAATCACAAGCCGGTTGGGGAACCTGAACAGGAACAGGGAGAAAACGGCCAAGTTGAACAGAAAGAGAACATGGCATGACGACTGCTCCTGGCCTGCTTCCGTGTGCGTACCTGGGTAGTTTGCTGGCAGGAAACAGAAGTCTCAGTTTGCTGTGGAGTTCATTAAATTCTTCGAAAGTCCTCTGAACGAACAGCGCCTCCTTGTGGCCATCCTTCTGCACCTTCACCACGAAGGCCTGATATGTCCAAAAGGGTTCGGGTCAAAGTGGAACGATGGAGTAGAGAGAGCAGCACGGGGACAAGAAAGACAGATGCTCTTCTAGTCTATCAGTTACTGACATTAATAGAGATAGTAAATGAATCTAGAAGAGTAACAGAACAAGAGTAAAGGAGAAGCGAACAAAACAGTTTTTAAAAGAGTTCTAAGACTAACCTTACGTCTGTGTGTGTGTGTGTGTGTGTGTGTGTGTGTGTATGTGGACTCACATGGCCTTTGCTGGAGTTGGCTGTAGAGATGTGTCTACACACGTACAGGTTGCTGATGACGCCGCCGCTTTTGGCGAGGAGGCGCGGAGCGAAGGACAGCGAGGGCCGAGCCCCCCCCCCCCCCCCCCCCCCCCCCCCGCAGCGCCCCCCCCCGCGACGCCCCCCCCCCCCCCCCCCCCCCGGCCCCCGCCCCCCCCCCCGCCGCCCCCCGCCCCCCCGGGAAAGGGAGGCGGGGGGGCGACCACAACGGGGGTTCCCTTTTTGGGGGAACCGGGGAGGGTGAGTTTACAAAATTATGATTGTGTTTTTCCCCATAATGGTTTCCGTGTGTGTGTGTGTGTGTGTGTGTGTGTGTGTGTGTGTGTGGACCTGGTGAAGTACATGGTGGCATCAGCCTCAGACTCGTGGGGTCTCAGAGCATCGTAGACGTACTTCAGGTCCTCCTGATCAGACAGTTCTGGTATTCCACAGGACAACATCTGGACAGGCCACATTCAAGAGCATGTGAGCACACACACACACACACACACACTACACACACACACACACACACACACACACACACATCAGCGGCTGGAAAGCAAACTTCTGACTCCCGAGCCCGGCTTTAGGTGGGTTAGGTCCAAATGTCTGTTTTGGCTGTTTGCTCAGGTCAGATGTTCTCTGGGGGTCACAGGACCTCAGCCCGACAGAAAAAAACCATCGGGTCAGGGGTCAGGGGTCAGGGGTCAGGGTGAGAGCAGGTCAGGGAGGGTGTGTGTTTACCAGCCCCAGCAGGTTCAAGAACAGGTGTGTGTGCTTCCTGATCAGGTTGTAGGCCTCACAGCACAGGTCCACAAAGTCATGGAAGCGGCTGGATGGTTTGTCTCCTCCATTAATGACGTACGCCATGTCAGAGGTGAACACAAAGGGGGCGCGGTCTCTGCACAGGTGACCAATCACAGGTCAGAAAGACGGGCGTCCACAGCAGCTGCACCCTGAAGCCGCGGCAGCCTCACCGTTTGATGTTGCCAAACATCTGGGCGTGTCCCAGGAACTTGCCAAAGTCGATGTGGAACATGTGGCCGCTGCTCTTCAGCATGATGTTGTCGTTGTGGCGGTCGCAGATTCCCAGGACGTAGGTGGCCACGCAGCAGCCGGCGCAGGAGTAGATGAAGTTCTCCACCGCCTGAAAGCACCGGCAGGGTCACGCCCACCCTAGCCCTGACCCTGACCCTAGCCCTGACCCTGACCCTAGCCCTGACCCTGACCCTAGCCCTGACCCTGACCCTAGCCCTGACCCTGACCCTAGCCCTGACCCTGACCCTAGCCCTGACCCTGACCCTAGCCCAGCCAGGCCACCGCCAACACACCTTGTCGTACTGCTCCTCCGTGGGGTTGTGCTTCTGCAACCAGTCGGCCAGGGGCCGGTCCCTGAAGGAGCCCGTGACCCCGTGTTCCACTTGGATCTTCCTCAGAGTGTCGGCGTGAGGAATCATCTCCACCATACCTGACGAGAGGGGACAGGAGCCCCGTCAGGCACCGCGGACAAGACGGAACATGGGGGCTGGGGGCCAAGGGGCCGGGACCGGGACCAGGGACCAGGGACCAGGGACCAGGGACTAGGGACTAGAGACTAGAGACCAGGGGGCGGGGGCCGGGATCAGGTAACAGGGACCAGGAACCAGGAACCAGGCAGCAGGGACCAGGGAACAGGGACAAGGGACCAGGAACCAGGGAACAGGGACTAGTCACCGAGCCTGACAACAGCCATAAATGCAGCTGTTTGTTCTCCCCAGCGGTGCCACCTGCTGGTTGGCTACCCTGAACCCTGCGTTTGTGGCGGTCGGCCCCGACTGGATCTGGTCGTTGGTCGTTGGAGACATTGGGGGAGTGAGAAATGTCCCTGGTGTGGACCCCAGCTCCTCCGTAAGGGGAGGTCATGTCCTTAGTGATGCACACTCACCTCGTCCTCTTCCAGTGGAGAAACATTTGAAGATGACCATTCTCATGTCCAGCCCCTCCTGGATCCAGATTTTGTTCATGATTCTGATGACCTGAAGAGTCAGCATGTCCTGCCGTAGGTCATCTCCTGACTGACAGACATGGCAGCAGAGGCTCCATCAGAGCTGCGAAGACTTGATTCTCACTCAACTCCGGCTGAAAAGCTCACTTTGAAGATGACATTAATGTGGTCTCCAAGAGGGTCCAAGTTTTGGAAGGACAGTTTCAGAGGGACCGCGTTGGAGTTGAAGAAGGAACACAACTTTAACAGAGAAAACAATGGTGAGAGGGACTCACAGACACAGTTTTTATAGAAAAAAACACACTGAAAGCAAAGCGTAACTTCAGCCTGAGGTGAAGGTCTGACCTGCTGACACGAGATCTTTGCAAAAGGGTCAAACTCTTCTTATCATCATCAAAATCAGCCAAAATCTGTGGCCAAAGGCAGCAATATGAACTCAGCAAGGCCCAGGTGTTAGCATGTGGGCCAGGTGAGGGAGGAGCCCAGGTGTTAGCATGTGGGCCAGCTGTTAGCATGTGGGCCAGGTGTTAGCATGCGGACCAGTACCTGTATGTTGATCCCCTTGACGTGCAGCGCAGGGTTCAGAGGAAGTCTGCAACTGCTGTTTACTGAGAAGAACTGACTCATCTCCTCCAGAGCTTCTCTCAGGACACACTGCAACACACACACACACAAACACACTTACTGTAGCTTTAGAATTTTGATGATATATCATTGAGTTGAACTCTTCTAACTAACCCTTTTAAATAAATCGGTGGCACCTTTAGTGGCCACAGGTAAGAAGACACGTTGAACAAAAACCTCTCCTATTACCGTTTTGTGGGGGGCAGCACAGAATCCTGGGTTTGCTCTGAAAAACCCACGTTGGAGTGTTTTAGCGCTCGGTTTAGTGTGGTCAGCGGCCCAACCTGTCTGCTGGAGGGCGCTGCATCCCGGACTCTGTGGGCCACGTTGGCGAGGATGGAGACCAGCCAGCACTGACGGTCGAACTCCTCCCGGAGACCCCGGCCCACGCAGCAGAGCAGAGCAGCCAGCAGGTGGTGGTAGCGAGCAGTGAACTGGCTGTGCTGCAGGTTGTCCTTCAGAAGCCTGACGCAGACACACAAACCTGCAGTCACACAAGAGCCCAGCCGGCACAGGCAGCAAAGGAGCAGCTGACCAGAAGAGGTAGTGAGCAATCCGAATGTCCCTCATGGCTCTCCGGAGCAGGAAACGAACCAAAGAACTGTCCAAGTAGCACTCGTACTTCAGAGCCTAAAACAGACAGGAACAGGACTCAGAGGGTCAGGGTCAGGGTTCCGCGTAGAGCACACAACCACCAAGCTCAGCAAGGCTGGACAACAACACTGGGGCCAGTTTCCAAGGTGTGCAAAGCCCAGCTTGTCCACACGAGCAGCTGGGACGTCCACCTGGAGCTACTATCAGGGGTCCACCCCTTTAGGACAGGATGCACACCAACCTGGACAAGTTGAGGCAGGACGTCCAGCAGCTCTGTGTGGGACATGGGATCCATCCACTGAACGGCCATCCGTCTCACCTCCTGATCTGGGAACCTGTAGAAAGACAATCAGACCTCCAGCCGGACATCATCACGCCACTCTGATGGACGTACGAGGCGTGCAGGAGCCCCAGATTGTCCAAATGTCTGGGACAGGACCACTGCCTCAGCAGAGCGTAGATCTCGGGCAGGCAGGACCATTGCCAGCAGGGGGCGCTGGCCAGCACCAGAGGCAGCGCCGAGCTCTCCGACTGGCAGAAGGACTTCTTCTCCCACAGCAGACGGCGGTCGTCGGCCGTCAGCCTGAAGACGCAGACGCAGACGCAGACAGAAAGACGAGCTCTCGCACTGCTCTCCTGATCCCTGGTTCCTGCTGGCTGAGCAGTGTGTGTGTGCGCGTGTGTGTCTCACCAGAAGACGGCCTTTTTGTGCAGGACGTCCTGCAGTTGAATCTGACTGATGGTGTCGAGAGCAGCAAAGTCGTACCGAGGACAGAAATCTGCTGGAGGAGGAGTGCTGAAGACCACGTCAAAGGACGAGGACGGGAAGTCCAGCTGACACACACACACACACACACACACAAATGTTTCTACTTAGTAAAATAGCAACAGACAGGCGGCAGAGACGGACAGGCACCTGTCTCACCTGTAGGATCACGCTGTCTGGCTGGCTGAAGTTTGGGGAGCTCGTCCGTGCGCCTCCTGTCTTACCAGGTGTTGGTGGCCACAGACCCAGCAGCTTCCTGCCACAGGTCAGGACACTGCACACACACACACAGGTCACGTGACTGTGATGGCTGTGTCTGACGGCAGAGCTAGCAGCTGTGGCTCCCGCGGTTGCGGAGCCACGGTGAGGAGGAGGAGGTCCTACTGTCGGAAGCTGAAGAGGGGCATGGTCACCCAGCCCAGAGCCTCCACGCTGCGGCGCTGCTTCCCCTTCTCCTCCGCGCCACCAGGGGGCGGCAGAGCGCTGGCATAGAGGGTCACGGTCAGCTGTGACTCCCTGGGTAGCTGGTTGATCTGCACCGGAAAACACACCCTGCACGCACGCACGCACGCACACACACACACAGGTGAGGTGGATGGCGGTGAGGACACCATCCTCCTCACCACCGGCGTCTCACCTTTGGTCCCACACCACCAGGTGATACAGGTATTTGCTGACCAGCTGTTTGCTGGTGTGCTGTGGCGCACACAGTCCGCCCCTCCATGAGTCAGAGAACAAGACAGGAAGAAGCCTTCATAACTGGCCAATCAGAGAGCAGGGATGAGAGCGTGGCGGCTGCGAGGAGCACCTCCAGCCCAGGCTGGAACCCGCCTACCTCGTTGCCCAGGTGATGGGGATGCGGTGAGCAGCGTAAATATTGAAGGACACCACGCTGGCCAGGAACCCCGCCTCCTGGACGGGCGTGTTGTGCGCCGGCTCTGCTGTGCCGTGTGGAAGTTAGCGTTGAAGGTGCTGCAGTACAACTCCAGCAGGTCCAAGATGGCGGCAGTCAGCTTCTCCACCACCCTCTCTGAGTGCACACGGCGTCGGGAGCAGGGTTAAGGTTAGGCCGCCGCCCCTCCCGGCGTCCCCACACGCTCCCGCCACACGTCCGTACCTCTGTTGCTCCTGACTGCCAGCACCGATGCATCCTGGGACGCCAGACAGGAAAGAAGACACTTTATGGCCATCCCAACAGCAAGGAGGCCAGCACACGCAGGTCACATGAGCGCCGCGCCCAGCACGTCACCTTCAGAACTCTGGGCTGCAGGCGGCAGGGGCATGCTGGGAGCTGGCTGAGCGCCGCCGTCACCTCGGGGCTCTCCACCGCCGCCAGGGAGCTGCAGAGCGCCTTGACCGACTGCACCAGCCGCTCCACGTGCAGCAGCAGCTCCGCCTGCAGACACCAGCAGCAGGTTAGCAGCTGGAGCGACACGCCGCCCCTGCCGGTCGCCATGGCAACAGGGGGATCCAGGAAGCGCTTGTTGGCAAATGTGAAAAAAACGACTGAAAACGATTCACTGTCAGAGGTCCCGGTTATGACTTGACCCTGCGGGGCTCTGATGTGCTGGTCCTGGGTCAGGACAAATACTCAGACAGTCCTCACAAGTATGGGAGAGTTTGTTACCTCTGACAGCAGAAAGGACTCAGCCTCAATATGGAAAGTGTCCAGAAGCAGAGACAGGGCCTCCCTAAACACACACACACACACACACACACACACACATACAGATGACATTTCCAAAACCTTGGGGCCATTTACAACACATTTCAACCTGATGTATTTCCTTCGTCGTGGCAACAGAGTTTCGGTTGTTGGGTTATGTAGTAAATATTAGCTGCCCTTTGCAATAATCATAATCACCAGAATTAGATATAACCATATATGAGTGTATAAGTACATGACAATTGTATTTCTTTCTAGTATCAAGTATATGAGACTAAGGGCATGGCCACCTGTGACCTTGGTGGTGTCACATGACTTTTGCGTCACTGTCAGATACGCCTACTGGGCGCGGTCAGGTATTCAAATGGTTTTGGATGCGGAAGAGACGGGGCTCTTCCTCGTCAGACACCGTGGGGTCATGACCTTGTGTTTGTGTTGAAGAGTCCACAATTGTGTAATAAATCTTGCTTCTCGGATCTGTTCTCCTGCTTGACTCCACGCCCGAACAGAAAAAATCCTACAGTTAGAAGGTCTAAAAGAGCTGGAAGATGCCAGTCCAGGCCGGGCCAGTCCCGGCTAGGCCAGTAGTTGGCGATAGAACTCCACGAAGGGACACCAACCGTATCCGTATCCGTGGCAGCATGATGGTGGCGGTTGCTCTGCTAGTGCACCATGAATTTAGTGGATTTTATCAAGCAAACACGCTCCACAAAGCTGAGCCTGACGCCAGCTTTGATCAACACAGCACAACATCCAATCAGAGCTTGTCGTCAGGTGCAGGCTCCGCCCCTCACCTGGTCACCGTCTGTTTGATTGGACGCTCCTGCAGCAAGATGTTGTGGTTCATAGTTGACATGGTCTGGTCATCCTCCTCCTGTTACACACACACACACACACACACACAGTCATCTTCCAGCTCCAAACTCTAGTGTGTTGGTGTGTGTCAGTGCGTGTGCACATGTACCGTGCGTGCCAGCTCAGTGTTGATCTTTGATTTTTTAATTAGAAACAGCCGGATGTTCCAGTCAAACTTCAGAGACTGTTGGACCAACTCCAGAGCAGCCAGAGTTTGGGAGCTGGGATGGACGGACGGGGGACGGGGGACGGGGGACGGGGGACAGGGGCGAAAGGGGGGAGGAGAGGGAGGAAGGGCGACAGACAGACATGTGATTCGTTAGATCAGAGACCCGGATGTAGTACCCCAGTGTCGCCACTAGGCAGCACAAAGAAGCAGCAGGATTGATTTTATCAATTAAAAACCCCAAAGAGCCACAGGAAGAAGCCAGTGGGAAGACTGGAGACGGAGGGAGAGGGACCCTGGAGACGGAGGGAGAGGAACCCTGGAGACGGAGGGAGAGGAACCCTGGAGACGGAGGGAGAGGAACCCTGGAGACGGAGGGAGAGGAACCCTGGAGACGGAGGACAGCCGAGCCCCGGTTTAACCAGGCCGTAGCTGCACCGACGGCAGACGTGTGAGCAGAAGCTCAGACAGGGTTAGCGCCACTACCGGAGTCCAGCCCAAACACGTCCGGCAGCAGAAGCAGCTGAACCTGGACCAGGACCAGGACCGGGACCGGGACCGGGACCGGGACCGGGACCGGGACCGGCTCCAGAAACTTACTGGTCCAGGAACTCATCGTAGCCACAGACTTTCAGCAAATATTCCTGAACATCCAGGTGATCCAGGTCATCCAGAGCATAGCAGAGGGTCTGATAGATGAGCAGGTCCACTGTGGATGAGCCTGTGCACACACACAAACACACACACACACACACACACACACACACACACACACACACACACA
>CAAE01013607.1:9924-52780 GCA_000180735.1 Tetraodon nigroviridis
TCCTCTGTCGCTCACTCCGGTCGTACGTTTAAAAGTCTACACGTGTGCAAACTAGCGTTCACGCTCGCGCTGCTCACTTCTCCTGCCGAGACTTCTGCTCCACCAACCCAACAGAGCCGTTGCCATAGAAACTGAGGACGACGTTCCTCTTTCGTTCTCTACTTTCCAGTTTTTTTCTTTTCCTTCATCCAAACACAGTATTTGTTCCTGTTAGAGGAAATTTGAAATCTGTTTATTTTACATCCGTAGTTTCTTCGGCCTCATTCAGAAAGGACAGTTTCGTGGTGGTGGCGATCTGACTGTAGCTTCGCCCCCTGGTGGTGGGCAGCAGTAAAACAACAACCGACGTCTCATCTCAGGGTTAAATGGGACTAAAGCAGTAAACAGTAAAGCCTCCTGACTGGGACCTCAGCTGTGTCTGTGTGTGTGTGTCTGTGTGTGTGCGCTGTCTTCCCTTATTTATTCTGTTTTCCTTATTTATTCTGTTTTCTCTTCATCAGAAACAGTTGGCTTCTTTATATCTTTTCTTCAGTCTTTCTAGGT
This sequence comes from Tetraodon nigroviridis, assembly GCA_000180735.1. Taxonomy (NCBI): domain Eukaryota; kingdom Metazoa; phylum Chordata; class Actinopteri; order Tetraodontiformes; family Tetraodontidae; genus Tetraodon; species Tetraodon nigroviridis. The sequence goes on from CAAE01013607.1 coordinate 10,468, forward strand.
TTGCTTCTCTTCACCATCTTTTTCTCACCAGATTGTGTCCCCCCCAACCCTCTCCCATCTGTGTGTGTGTGTGCGTGCCGTTGGCCTGTAGCAAACACACTCCCTGCCAAACCATCTGGGCCTGAAATCTGTCCTCTGCTAAAATCGCTTTAGTTGCAAACTCAGCCTCGCTTGTTTTCAGATGAAATGTCTGTTTTTTTACGTTCCCAACAGTATCGCTCGTCCTTTGCTGCAGCTTCAACGAGTTTAAAACACAAACTTCCAAATCCCCAAAACCAAGTTTTTCTCCCTGCTTGTGTGTTTGCTAGGGCTGCTACCGCTAACGTCCTCACACTGCTGGAGCCCTTTTCTCTGGTGTGTGCATATATGTGTGTGTGTGTGTGGGTGGGTGGGTGGATGCATGGATGGATGGATGGATGGATGGATGGAGGGATGATCTTACATCATGTTGTCTTCCCCGTCAGCCTGGACTGTGACGTTGTCCTCCTCTTATCGCCTTCCGCTGTGGACTGTGGGAGGACAGATCAGGTTAACGTGGTTTTAGTTCTTCTCATTTCACACAAATTTAATAGAAATGTTTCAGAAACAAAGAAGAAAGAGTGGAAGTGATGGAGGGAGAGAGAGGAGTGTGCTAAATGTGGTGTCAGAGCATTGTTGAGCTCCACTGAGCTGCCTGGCTTGATTGAATTGTTCAGAGTGATTTGGGAATCTGTGGCGCGTGCGTGCGTGCGTGCGTGCGTGTGTGTAAAACACAAAAGAACATTACCTTGTAGCTGCCTAGAGGTTTCCGCCCTTTTCTTCTTCCGCTTTCTGCCCATCATTAGGGTGAACACTGCATCGAAAATGGCAGGTGGAGGTAAAACCGTGTGTAGGCGTGTGTGTGTGTGTGTGTGTGTGTGTGTGTGAGAGCTCATTGCTCTACCATCTTCTCCTGATAAACAGTCTTTTGTTTCCGCCTGCCTCCTGTGGAAAGGCTGCTTCCAGTTCTCAAGGTGTGGGTTCTGCTCTCCGGGCTGTGATCAGCCGCTTTGCATTTCAAATGAGAAATCTACGTCTCTGACATGCAAATGAAAGATGTACGTTGAGCTTTTACTGCCAGCTGCTCTGGGGGGCTGAGGAGATGCCTTCAGAGCCTGGAAAATCAGCCTTTTGGATTGTTCCCGGCAGAAATCTACATCTCGTGATTAGTCAGAACCTTTCTGAAGGTCCAGACTCCAAATTCTGTGTGGATGAGGTCCTTTTTGTGTGTGTGTGTGTGTGTGTGTGTGTGTGTGTGTGTGAGAGAGAGAGAGAGAGAGAGAGAGAGGCTGCTGCCCATTAAAAGTCTCTAAATTTAGATGTTATAATGTTGCTCCTGTGTTTTCTTACAAAGCATCTCTGACTCATCAGGTCTGTTTACTGACATTTCCTCTAACGAGTTTCGAGCGCCGACGTCAATGAAGTTGAAATGGTTTGGCAACAATTACCCCTCTAACGGTTGGAGGCATCAGTGTGTGAAATTACACAGCACCACCTCCGGTCTCATCACTTTTCTATAAATAAATCAAAGCTTTCTTGTATTTGCACTCAAGCTGGGAAGGCGTTCAGAACAGGAAGCGTGGTGGCGGCCGCGGCGCTCAGCCCTCAGTGCTCAGCTGCTAGCGCACAAACAGCCAGGACACACAAAACTCACGTCCACCTGTTAGTTAATGAGCTAAATACCTCAGGACCAGGACGGGTTCATGATTCCATCCATACAGACGGAAACGAGAACGTTAGCTGGATCTGGGGCAGCGCCCCCAGCGGACATGTGGCGCACAGCAGTGAAGCGTCAGGGCCCAGAAGGACAAACGGGACACACACACCCACACACACCCAGAATACCTGCATGGCTAAATACTGCAGCCCTTCACGTGTAGAAGGTGTCCTCCAGCAGAGGGGCAGTCATCCACAGGAGACCTAGCTCCAGGTATTACAGCCACCCCAGCAGTTAGCTTAGGAACAACAAAGAGAACAGAGAACTCTGAGAAGAGGACCGTGGACCGCTAGCGTCTGACCCGTCACCCCCAGATAAGCTGCTCTCGGCTGTTCCCGCAGTGTCTGACGGAGAGCGGTTTCGGACCCGTCACCACGGAGATCGCAGAGGCCCAACCGTTCTACTACGCTGAGGATTATCACCAGCAGTACCTGAACAAGGTCCCTGATGGCTACTGCGGTCTGAAGGGGACGGGCGTCTCCTGTCCGAAGGCCATCACCGGCTGAGATGGAGCCCTGAGCTCACCACGGTGGGTCCGAGCCGATTCCTCCGGGTCCGGGTCGGTCGGTCTCAGACTAATTATCCTGCTTTGCTGTTTGCACTGATGTACATTCAAACTAGATTAAAGCGATACAGGCAATTATTATAGAACCCAGCCGAGGATTCAAACTGCTCAGGGGCGTTTCCAATGAGAAACTCCAGGAGGGGACCGGATAAAGTCTCTTCTCCTCTCTGTTTTTATTGGATCTGAATAAAAGACAAATTCCACATCTGGACCAACTTGGTTTTTCGGGAGGAATTGAACCGATGGCGGGTTCTGGGTGTTAGCGCTGGTTCCTGGAGGCACCTCTGAGCAGTCAGGTCCTCTGCATCAGCAGGACAGCAAAGCCCAGGTCCTCCAGAAAACACCCCCAAAGCCAACTCACACCCACGGCCCACCGAAAGCCCAGGAACCTTTAAAGTTCCTGAGTCAGGACGTCTTGGTCCACAGCAGGAAGCTGGAGGTGGGCGGGGAGTTGAGCCGTGCTCACAGGCTCAGGCGTGCTCTCCTCGCTCTCCTCGCTCCCGCCACCGTTCCCCACCTGTCCGTCCCTGCAAACCGGCAGGACAGGAGGATGTGCAGCGCCTCCAGGTGGTCGCATCACCACGAGTCCTGCGCTGAGCTCCCACGATCTGAAGAACACATTTAAAAGCGCGTTAAGTTCCATAAGCTCCGCCCCTCCTCAGCAGAGTCACGATGATTAACCACGTTAACAGCAGTTCAAACATGTTTTTTTGAAAGGTTCTGATCCCAAAGCAGAGTAGCGGGTCCACACCTGGTGCGTGTACGTTAGTCCTGATCCGACTCTCCTCCAAGGCCAGGAAGCAGGCTGTGGCTTCCGCGGTGCGACCTGGACCCGGCTCACAGCTGAGGACGGTGATGGGCCCCTGAGTCGCCTTCAGGTGGATCTGAACGCTGTCCTGCAGTCACGGCCAAACCACGGTCTGTATCAATGCTAGCAGGGTTAGCCTCAACGCTGCTGTTGGTGAGGACACAGGTAGGGATACAGGAAGGGGCGGGGCCTGCCTGGGGCAGCCTACCTCGGTTGGAACTGGGACCTCCATTTTGGTTTCTTCTGGAGCTCTGACTGCAATCACCGTCTGTTCCTGGAAGGTCTGGAGAAGCCCGAGGTCCTGATGGGTCACGTAGGCCCACGTGAGGGAGCGTTAAAGAAAACTTGCTGCTTTCCTGCTGCTTCGAGGGATGAAGAGGGGCAACAAGGATATGCGGAGTGTCTGTCATCATCGGTGAGGTCAAACAGCTGCTGGGCACAACGTCGGATGAGGCCGTCCAAGGTGGCCTCCATCTGCCGGAGCTTCTCCAGCTCCTTCTTCTTGTTTAGGAGGAACACTGAGATTGGAGACTTTCCTCTGAGCAGACACCAGAAGAAGAGTCGGAACAGCTGGAAAGCACCCAGGCAGGCTGGAGAAGGCTGAAAGGGCGGAGAAACGCTCTGTCCCCCACTTACATCCAGCGGACCTTGTTTCGGGACTCTTTCTCGATGACCTGAACGCCATACAGAGCGTTGGTGATGTCGTAGAGTCTTCGGCGTTTGGTCCGAAGCCTCGTGGACGCGGAGCTGAGATCCACGCAGCAACCGGGGGCCTCCTGCATCAGCTGCAGGAAACGGCGGGTCAGCCGCTGCAGAGACGCCCCTGGAGCAGCAGGAGCAGGTCAGACAGGCAGAGGGGGACGCTGAAAACAAATGTGATGTTTCTGAATCAACAGGTCGTGTTCTCACTTGACCTGGAGAACTTCTTCATCATGGCCCCTTCGGTGTGTTCCTGAGGATCGCTGGGATTCACAACAGATGAGCAGGACAGTCGTGGTTACGGCCATCTGACACAGGCGGCGCTGAGGCAATAACCCTGCCGCTGTGGCGGCTCCGCTCTGTTGCTTACCTGCTTCTTCTGGCTTTGCTGCGACCCTGAAGAGAAGCAATAATCGTCTGTATCACATCTGTTATCGTGTGTAGACGAGTATCAACTTGTATCTGCTCGACACCAGCAAGAGAAACACAGACCTCTGGTTCAGACGAAATTCCCTCTTCATCAGAGGACTCGAACCTGATGACAGGAAGGGCATCGGGAGGGGCTCCGCGGGCACAGGTGTCCCCGGGCAGCAGCCTGTCTCCAGTCCGCCGAGACTCACCTCTGTCCATCCCCGCAGCTAGACCCGATCAATCAACCGTCGAGCGCGCACCAGACAGTCCTTGTAGTGATACAATCAAAGTGTTCGAGACTAAATATACATGTGTAAATATTCGCATCATTTCTTCCTGCGAGACCGCAGAAGCTTTTCTACGGAAAAGATAGTTCGGATCTTTGTGGAATCCAAAGCCTGTTCGGTCGCTGGTTCGGATTCATGCTTCCAGAAACACTTTCACATGTTCGGACTGAAGCTAATTTGTTTCCGACAATTTAAATCAGCGTTTATGATAATAACTTGGAACACGCAATACCCAACGACCACAGCGATGTACGTGCGTGTTTGTCTACACGGCGACACAAAAAGCGATTTCTTTAAACGGGAAGTAAATAAAGCAAATGCAAGTTTGTACCTCGGAAAAGTACATTTGTAGCGCTGGTTCGGCGAAGCATTTCACTACTCACATTACGCTATAGATATAAGTACAAAAACCTTACGGAAAATAATAAATGATAAAGTTTGATCCACTGACCATTTTTTGTTGGGGCTTCCTCGTTTTCTTCTTCTTCCTTTTTATCCTCTTCTTTCTTTCCTTAAGATGCAATACTGCCACCAAGCGTAGGAGTGGAGAACGGGAACAGTGCGCTCACACGGTCGGTCCCCTCTCAGCGACATAACATCAACACCAACAACAACAACAACAACAACAACAACAACAATAATAATAGTTGTTGTTAATGTTTTTACAGTATAGCTACAGGTAGCAGGAAAAAAACGATTAAAGAAAGTTGAATCTTAAGTCAAAAGAGCGGCTGATGTGAACGGGGACCGTGATGCAGCTCGTCCACCAGGTGGCAGTGTCGGACACGGATTCCTCCACCAACAACTCACTTAATCGTTGACAAACATTAATGTCATTATTGGCCGAAAAAACAAAGTAGAAAAGCAGCACATTAACTTACAATGAAACACAGACTTTTCTTTAGAGGCAAATAAAGCATTTAATAAAACAACTATAACAAAATACATGTTGCTATACATCTTAAAGTGTGACTGAAATTGAAGCGCGATGTTTAAACAAGCTGGTCCGTAATTTAATGAAAATTGTTATACATCTGGGCTGCAGACGTTCTGGATATCTCCATTTAAAAAACCTTCTGTTTACAGGGGCCGGAGAATTCGTTAATGACAATTTAAAGGTTAATAAAAATGAATAATCGCCTAAAAGAAAAAAGGCGAGCGGCCCAACCACCCCCCCTGGTGGACGACGATGGTACAGCGTCAACTGGATTAATTTGTCAGGACATTTTAGCTTCTTTTTTGCAAAATAATCTCAGATTAGATGGTGAAGCATCCAACTGGTTTAAAACGGCTGTCTGCCTGTCTGTCTGTCCAAGCTCATGTCACATTTGTGCTCGCCTGTTCAAAGTTCCCACTTCGGAGGGTGTCAGCGAGCCAGGAGACACCAAAGAAGATTCTGGAGTTAAAGGAGCGGAAAGCTGCGAGCATCCTCCTCCTTCTCTGACAACCACAGGCAGGGAAGGAAGAGCTGGTTCTGAAGAAGCCCCGCTCCTCTTCCTCCCCAGCTCCTCAGTTTCCATTTGTCTCAGCTCCTTTTTTCCCACAATGCACCTCGGTACCTCCTCATCCACTTGTCAGTCCTCTTCTTCTTCACCCCATCATTTCCTCCACTGAGAAGAAAAAGAACCTTTGATCCAGTTTGTTGGAATACGCGCGCGCGTGTGTGTGTGTGTGTGTGTGTGTGTGTGTGTGTGTGTGTGTGTGTGTGTGTGTGTGTGCTCACACTGACTGGACGGTGCAGAAGCTCAAACACCCGGTGTCCTCGGTGTGTTTGCACCGGCAGCGGCTGAGGTTCCTCCTGAGTCGGACTGAACCGAATCCATAAGGAACCACGTGACTGAACACACACACACGAATGTCTGACGTCAGCATTCACACACTTCGCAAGCCGGAATCGTTCTGGGAACGCTCTTTCAGGGTTAGGGGCCCCCGGGGGCCACTGTTGGCTTCATGTTGACTTCGTCTCACTTCGCGTGTGATGGAGCGTTTAATGACCTCGCTGAGAGGTGGAACATCTGGAACTCATCTGGAGATAAAACAGCTGCTCTTAATCTGGGGTTACAAAGTTTACACTAAGACACCAACACGGATCCGGAATCAGTCTGAGGACAGACCGGATTTAAATGTGGGATTCGGATTTATTAAATAAAAACTGCTGGTTTCCAACACAGCAGGACCCTGAACGCAGCCCTGGACGGGTGTTCAGGACCCTGCTGCTGCGTTCAGGGTCCCGCTGCTGCGTTCAGGGTCCCGCTGCTGCGTTCAGGACCCCGCTGCTGCGTTCAGGGTCCCGCTGCTGCGTTCAGGGACCTGCTGCGTTGTTGCTGCGGCTGCTGCTGATGGTGGGAAGCGGGGTTTACGATGGGGCGGGTCTTTACCAGACTTCCAACTTTAGACTAAACCAACAATCTGGAAGTAGGTGAGACGCTTCCAGAACCACAGGAACTATTTTGGTTCCTGCCTGGAAGCGATTTCACCCTGGACGGGTGTTCAGGACCCTGCTGCTGCGTTCAGGGTCCCGCTGCTGCGTTCAGGGTCCCGCTGCTGCGTTCAGGGTCCCGCTGCTGCGTTCAGGGTCCCGCTGCTGCGTTCAGGGACCTGCTGCTGCGTTCAGGGTCCCGCTGCTGCGTTCAGGGACCTGCTGCATTGTTGCTGCGGCTGCTGCTGATGGTGGGAAGCGGGGTTTACGAGGGGGCGGGTCTTTACCAGACTTCCAACTTTAGACTAAACCATACCTAATCTGGAAGTAGGTGAGACGCTTCCAGAACCACAGGAACTATTTTGGTTCCTGCCTGGAAGCGATTTCAGCAACACCCCGGAGTTTGAGGAGAATCGTCTGTTATCAGGAGGGACGTCCGGGACCAGTCGGTGACCAGCAGGAGGTCTGGTGGTTTCACCTTCAGGTCGGATCTGAACTGGGAACCCGTCATTCCGCCTCTTTAAAGGCCCTAACGGGAATTTTAGCAGCAAACCTGACAGAAACTAAGGGGAGCTGGTTCCTCTTAGTGCCACCACATCTGAGGGACCCAACCGTCTCTGGTTGGGGTCCCTGGGGTCCCTGGGGTCAGGGTTGGGGTCCCTGGGGTCCCTGGGGTCAGGGTTGGGGTCCCTGGGGTCCCTGGGTCGGAGACACCCTCGGCGTGTTGACCCAGACGATCCCGATGTGGCAGAAGAAAATACACTCCTTGTCCTTCTGGTTCTCGCAGGAGCAGCGCTTCTCTCGCCGCGGGGCCGGTCCCAGAGGCTCGTCCTCAGCTGCGGGACCCAGGCTGGACACGCAGGACGCTGGGGACAGAGGAGACAGGCGTGAAAGGGGCGGAGCTCCGCAGTGGCCTCCCGTCGCCACCAATACGCTCGCAGGTCCAACCCTGCAGACGCGCCAATGCTGAAGAAGCCCGACCCGGGGCCAAAGGAGGTCCGGTCCCTCACCAGGACCTGGACCTGGACCTGGACCCGCGTCCAGAAGGTCCAACACAGCCTGAAACCTCCGGAGGACCGGCCTGTTTTTGCTGCCATATTTCAGATGTTTGAGTCCACATTCCTCAGGTATGATTTGTGTTGATATGCACACACACACACACACACACACACACACACACACACACACACACACACACACCTTCCATGTCCATGTGTGAAAGAAAACTGGAGACGAGTTGGACTCCGTCTTTGGAGACTCAGTCTGGCTCCAGCCAGTCGGGTCGGGTCAGCTGACCTCTGAGGGAGAAGGTCGCACAGGCTTGGCCACGCCCACAACCCGCCAGACCTGCTTCGTCTGCCGCTCGTCCATGTTCGAGGGCGTCCCGGAATGTCTCGTCCCGGAGCTCCGTGTCCAAAAGACTCATCTGTTCCAGCTGCGCTTTATTTTTCCTTCTCTTTTTTTTGCAGCAGCCAGACCAGATCCAGCTGGAATCCTCGCGGCTACGCTAATCCGCTAACCATCGTACTGTTTGGATGAGGACGAGCGGGAAAGCGCCCAAACCACACTGGGGACGAGCCAGAGCCGTTAGCCATCGTCCCTGGTCAACAGCCGACGACAGCCTGAGCTAGCGTGTCTCCCGCGGTTAGCCGACGTCTCCCGGTGCTAGCCAATGTCTCCCGGTGCTAGCCGACGTCTCCCGCGGCTAGCCGACGTCCCGTTGGACAGTTGAGCCAAGTGGGAGACGAGCTGGGAAACATCCTGCAAACTGTTGTTGCCTCAGTTTCATTTTTCAAAGAAAAGAGATCAAAGCCACCCGCGCTGCTAAGCTAGCACGCAGGAGGACGAGGCTCAATTAAAGTTTGCGCTTCTATTTGTTTGGTCTCGTGTTAACGAGCTAAAAAACCCAACATTTGTCTAATAAAAGATGTCAGACTGGACAGAAGACGGTCCAGGAGGCGTTCCCACACCACCGCGTTTGCTTTGATCTCCGGGGGGGTGAGGTGCTTTGATGTTAGTCGTTAAAATGTCCGGAGCCACCAGCCAGCTGCTGCGCTGGTTCCCAGGGAGCCCCGGAACCAGCAGACGGACGTACAGCTGGGCGTCTGGACTGGAGAAAGTGGGAGAACTGGCGGCCTCGGAGGTTCCGCCAGCAGGGGGCGCTAACACACAGAGACCTTCACCCTCCTCTTCATCACTAACCATTAAAGCTGGTGATGGAAAATAGCCCCAGCTGTTGGTTCCCTCTGGGTCTGCAAACACAACCAGGTCCAAAACGACCAAAACACAGATTCTCTCACCTCACGAGCGCGAGCGCGGGTCAGCAATTAAAGCAACAGGCGCTTCTGCGCTTCGTCACGTGGTTCCCGGAACGTTGGCGGTCTTTACCCTGAAGCAGCAGCAGGACGGTCGCGGTCAGGAACCACAGGAAGCCGCCGTCCATCCTGGTCCAGCTCAGCACCCAAACGGGACGAAGCGCCTCGAGCTTCCGGGCCGGCAGGTGCCGAGTCGCGGTCCGGCCAGAGTGCGCGGGGACGGCCGAGCTGCGGGAGGACGGCGGGGCGGCGCGGGGGGCGGGGCCAGGCGGAGGAGGACGCCCGGGCGGCGCCGCGGCACGCCCACTCCGCGCGCACGTGGGTGAGCGAGGGAGGGAGCGCGCGATCGAAACCTGGTCCTGGTTCTGGTCCTGGTCCTGGTCCTGATCTGCTCTCTAGTTGACCTGCAGAGACCCCCCCACCCCCTGAGTCACATCCACGTGGGCGTTAACAGAGGGAACGTGGGCGGGTGTTCTGGGTCAAAGGTCACGCCTGAGTGCAAGAAAAACTGGTTTGGGGAGCGGAGGGACAGAGGGACGGAGGGACACAGGGACGGAGGGATGGAGGGACGGAGGGACACAGGGACGGAGGGATGGAGGGACAGAGGGACGGAGGGATGGAGGGACAGAGGGACGGAGGGACACAGGGATGGAGGGATGGTAGACGGAGGACACAGCAGACAAACCTAGCGGCTGCTGCTCGTCAGTGAGACGATCAAAGACCTGCTGCTTTGATCTCATCCATCTGGTTCTTCTCCAGATCTAACTCAGGTTCCAGACTCAACCTGAAGGTTCCAGGAACCAGAAGACCAGAGACGTGTGGAATGCATGTACCGCTGATGTGTGCGTCTGTATGTGGTGTATGGTGTGTGTAGTGTGTGTGATATGCCTTTGTTTGGTGTCCGTGTATATGTATGAGTATATGGTGTGTGTGAATCGTAGTTTATATGTATGTAATGTGTGTATGCTGGTGTGTGCGTGTGTGTGTGTGTGTGGTGTGTGTGTATGTGTGTGTGTATGTGTGTGTGTGTGTGTGTGTTTGTGTTGGTGTGTGTGTGTGTGTGTGTTTGTGTGTGTGTGTGTTTGGTGTGTGTGTGTGTGTGTGTGTGTGTGGTGTGTGTTTGGTGTGTAGTGTGTGTGTGTGTGTGTGGTGTGTGTGTGTGTGTGTGTGTGTGTGGTGCCAGGACGGTGTTGTACCTGTTGACATGAGTCACACGGACACAGAAGCATCTGGTGTTTATCAAAGTGTCCTCAGAGGACCTGAAGGAAGACGGGCGAATCCAGACAGGAATCTGGAGCGAGCCGGCAGCCAGACGGACCCACGCGGTCCGCCTGGACCTGGGTTTGATCACAGCACCGGACCACCGGATGCCCCAGGTCAGGTGACCTCCATCGGTCCATGTGAGCGGTTCCACACGTTTGGGTGGGACGTTTCTGCCTCGCTCCCCAGGGGGGTCACGTGACCCATGACACCAGGAGCGCCGGGACCAGGTCCTGGCCCCAGATCTCTGGTTCCTTTGTGGTCCGACAGGGACGCCTCAGGACCTAATGTGGCCCTGGTGCTGCTGGTTCCAGGAACCAGGGCCAGATCTTGTCAGGGTCTAATTAGAAACAGGTTAGCAAAACTCCGTAGCGGATCTGCGGTCGTCTGCTTCCATCTGGACTTTTGTAATTAGCCTGGAGCTTCTGAGCCACCCCGAGCTGGTCCAGGAAGTCCTCCTCCCGGACCTCCGGGGGGGATCCAGGGGAACCAACCAGGGGATTCCGCCACATCACACGTCTGCTGCCGGCCTGGTAAAAAAACCGCCGACTCTCCCGAGTGAGAGCCGAGCAGCTGCTGGGGCGGGTTCATGGCCCCGTCAAACGCTTCCTCGGCTAGCTTAGCCGTCTAGCTGCCGTGGTCGTTCTCTGGTTGGGCGTCGGTAAACCGATGCCACGCGGGGGCGCCGTCCTTGTTTGGCAATCCTGGGAACGTCAGCGTCAAACGTCTTCTTTGCAGATGTTGAAATCGAACGCTAGCTACTGTACTGTTCACTTCGCGGTGACGTAGCAAACAGCGTAGCCGTGTGACGGCGAGGAGGCTAACCATTGGTGCTTCCATGACAGAAGGGACCTTCAAGGCCCGTGTTGAAGGTAGATTCAAGACGGGCCTCAAACGCTGCCTTCCAACGTCTGCTAACGCTAAAGCTAGCCGCTGGCTAGCCGTATCCACTTCCTTCCGACCACAGGTTTTTAGCTTTTACGAGCGCGGCGTTCGCTAACCTCACCCTTCCTCCTGCTTTTACGGCAGCCGGATGTCGGTTCGGCTCGGCGAGGGAGAAGCAGGAAGTCATGTGACCGTCCGCTGAGCACATCGGTTTAAATAAACTTTACTCGTAAAACTTCTGTAACAATCGAGACAGTCGCTGCAGACAGATGGAGGGGAGGAAAACCTGTTACGGATCAAAGGTCCGGACGGGAATTTTCATCATCATCATCATCAGTTTTTTCTTCTTCTCTTCTTTCCAAACCAAACATCGTCGATGCTCCTCCCCCACATCGTCCCCTCGTTGGCTCAGCTGGTGGTCATGGCAACGACCACGAGGCGGAGCACAGACATGAAGATGAACTGGGAACGTGAAACCACCTGACTGGTTGAACTGGAACCAGCTGGTCAGAGGAGACCTTCTGCTTTGGTCTGGACTGGTCACATGACCCCAGACAGCGTTGGACCTCTGCGTAACCACGTTGGTGGGGGTCAGCGGAGGAGAGGAGGAAAATCCCGCCTCTAATCCTGATCCTTTATGAAAGCTCAGGAACTCCGCTGGTCCGGATCTTCAGGGATCCGGGTCAGGGTGAAGAGTTCAGCTCAAAGCAGGAGAAGAAGGACGACTGGATGACCGTGTCTCTGTGGGGGACAGAGACAGCCCTGAGGACACGAGGAAGCTGGTCCGACTGGGAGGACCGCCCCACATCTGTCCAACCGCTGGACGGAAAAAGGACAAGACTCCCTTCTTCCATCAGAGCCGGAGCCCTCAGCCTGGACCCAGACCGTGTCCCCACCAGTCCACCAGTCCACCAGTCCATCAGTCCACCGTCCACCGTCCACCAGTCCATCAGTCCACCGTCCACCAGTCCACCAGTCCACCAGTCCATCAGTCCACCGTCCACCGTCCACCAGTCCATCAGTCCACCGTCCACCAGTCCATCAGTCCACCGTCCACCAGTCCATCAGTCCACCGTCCACCAGTCCACCAGTCCACCGTCCACCAGTCCACAGACCAGCTGGTTCCAGTTCAACCAGTCAGCTGGTTTCTCGGTCCCAGTCCTCTGGTCCAGGGTGACAAAGCATCAACAGATTATTGACAACAAACGTTCACTTTATTAAATAAGATTAAACATTCAGAACTAAACTAAAGAAACCGATAAAATAGTCGCGGTCCAGAACCAGGCGGACTCTCCGGATCTGTTTTGGGAGCGTTTACATCGGTGCACTCCGGACACGCCCAGCCCAGATCATAGGAGGAAAATCTGCTGCGGCGCCGCGGAAATTCACGTTTGTTCGGGAAAAAAAGGCAAGAAAATCAGAGAAACCGCAGGAATAAATCCAAAACTGTAGCAGATTGTCGGGAATTCCGAACATTCTGAGCAGAATTCGCTTCCGTGAGCCTGTAGCTCGGATCCGTGGCGCCGCGGCGGGAAAGCTAGCGGACTTGTTGAAGACACCACAGGAGGACAGAGGACATTTACACAGGAGACACGCAGGTCACAGTTTCAGGAACGCTCGGGAATCTTTGCCTGTCCCTCCCACCAATCAGCTCAGCTGATTTGGTTCTGCTGGATTCTGCCGTCCGGAATGAGACGGGACCAAACCAGGTTCTCCTGTCTGAAAGAAAGGTTCTGGAAGGGTTCTCCAGGACGGTTCCAGGAGATGGACTGGCTGAAGTTCCATGAAGGGAAGCGTTCCACCTAAGGGAACCAGGAGTTCTAGAACTTGGTGCTGTGAGTGAAGCTGTCGGACATCAGGATGTTCTTGTAGAAGTTGTCGGAGCGCGTGGAACAGTAGTCCTTCACCTTGTCAATCATCTGGCTAACGGGAAGGATGGAGGAGGAAGAGGAGGAGGAGGAGGAGGAAGAGTTGGGCTGGACTTCTGAGGAGGACGCCGACGAGGATTTTGGGTTCGTTTGGCTGGAGAACCGTTTATCTGGAACCAGGCAACAGAGAGAGAAGAACAGTTACGACACCAGTCAGGTGAGTCCGAATCCACCAATCCCGGAGTTTGCTGATCCGGTTTCTGGCTGGTTCTGAGGCCTCAGCCAGGGAAGAGCCAATGATCCCCGGAATGGCGAGCACCAGCCAGAAGCTCAGGCTGGAAGAGCCGACCGACTCTGACATCAAAGAACAACATGACGCAGGAACGACGGAACTTCCAGCTGGAAGCTGCGGCGTTCCGCAGAGGAGCAGAGCTGGAACAAGCAGCATGTCTGCTTTAGGTTCCGCGGCTAATGCTAACGGCGGATTAGTGGTGATGATCCCGTCACCGCGCCGCCACCTGCTGACGGAGTTCGACCAATCAGCTCCGCAAACCCCGGAATGCCTGTCGAGGGGGCTCCGGTCCGGAACGCCGGAACCTCCGCGGGAAATTAAAGTCAGCTGTTGCTGTAAGACGACGGCGTGGACCGCTGAGTCGCAGCGGCGCCATGCAACAGCAAATCAGGAAGCTAGCCACGGAGCACCGTCATGCTAGCAGCCCGCTCTGCCCCGGAGAGAGGAAACCAGGCAGAGCGGCTGGAATGTCTGGGATTATACGAGCAGAGGTCGGACAGGCTGTTGCTACTGTTCTGGCTGATTAAAACGTTCCCGCTCACAGATCCCGCTAGCGCCCCAGCGAGCGCGGCTGGACCTTCCACACCTTCACCAGACCAACAGAGGAGAATTCCTTCCCCACATCTGACAGGAACATTACTGGGATCTCAGGGAATCACTTCCAGATGTCTGGCATCAGACGGTCGCTGTTTTCCAAGAGTCAAACTCGTATCTTGGACCTGAAGTTTACGGATGACGTTCCATCATGTCCTGGAGTCTTTGGGGAGCGTTTAAACTCCACTCTGACCGAATTCCAGAGTATCCGGATACTTTCAGAACCAAAGAAAACAAACAGCAGCAGAGGTGGGCCGGACACCTGAGACATTCCCACCATTTTACCAGGGAAAACTCCAGGGATGAGCCCTGAACCCAGCTGGGCCACGCCCACCCCACCGGGAGCCAGGAAGAGTCAAAAACACACGAAGAGCTTCTGATGGATGGCGGTGAAACATTCCAGACATTAATCTCCGGTCTGACCACCAGGGGCGACGTCAGGCTCATAACTTTCCCAAACGCTCCCAAAGGACACAACGACATCAAGAATCTGGAGGAGCTTCTGCCGACGATAAAGCTGGAGGCTCCAGGGAAAACCTGCCTTTTCTTCAGAGGTTAACGCTTCTGGAAGGACAACTTCCGGATCGTTATTCCTAAGCGGAGCAGGAAGCATAACTATTCAGCGTTTGCTAGCCGGAGGCCGCAGCGCTCAGGCCTCGGGGCTTCATTAATGAGGGCTCAGCGTTAGCTAGTGGTTACGCTAGGTGTTAGCTTGAGTGCTGCTGTTTGCTGAGTGGGCGGAGACAGTTTAGTCACGAGCCAATGGGTGAAAATGGATGCCCCGCCCACTCAGCGTGTCTCAGGCTGGACGTGAGCCGAAAGCGTGACATCACAGCGCCTCGGCCAATCACAACACGCAGTGGCTGTTTTCCCAAAATGTCTGCCGGGGCATCTTCCAATCAGGAGTCAGGAGAACGTTTTTGGTTTGTTGGGTTTCGCTTTTAGCGCAAACATGTTGGGAAAAACCAAGAGGAACACGTGAGGCTAAAGCAGCCAATCAGCATTACCTCCTTCAGGCGTCCCCTCTCGCTATTGGCTGGAGGAGTCCTCTACACATCAAACAAAGAGGCAGATTCATGAGGGGGCGACAGACGTGAAAAAGAGGCTAAAACAACAGGATGACGACTTTAGCTCAAAGCCGAAGTGAGGAAAACTCCTCACTTTAGCGCTGCGCTAGCTTGTTGTTCTGAAGAGGTTCAAAACTACTGGGGAATTGGTTCAAATCTGTTTCTACTGCTTTGATTTTTATCTTTTATCTGTCTGCTACCGTTTTGCATTGAAATAAAAGTTTGTTTTTGATATACACAAATCTAATTCAGGCGTGCCCGAGTACAGTCGCCCGCCGCTAGAGGGCGTGGTTTCCCGCCACCGTCTTTATATCCAGCTCGTTTGAACGTTTTTTTCCCGGATGAGGACGGCGCGGCGGAGGCCAGGCTCCGCCCCCTCACCTGCGCTGCTGTGCCTCTTGCTGAAGGGGTTGAGGCCGGCCTTGGCCTTGCTGGTCCAGCTGGTGGCGCCGGAGCCGCAGGAGCTGGACGACACCGACTTGCCCAGGTGCTCGGAGCTGACCTTCTTGGTGTTGTTGGTGGCCGTTTTACTCCAGTCTGCAACACAGCGGCAGCCAATCAGGTTTGAGCAGGTGGGCGGAGCCTTGAGCTACAGGTGTGTTTGAACTGGAATCAGATCTTCCTTTGATCCAACTTCAAAAGTGAACTTTGACCTCCGGCGACCTGGAAAGGCTGTCCCAGATGTTCTACCCATTCGGTAGAACATCCTGTTCCAGCTGTTTTCCGGATCTCCGTCTCGCGCCCTCAGGAGCGACGGACCCGATCACCTCTGATCCGGCGCGATGGACAGACGGATGATCCTCGGGAATTCTCTCTAAATGAGATTCCCTAAAACCCGATGGCGCCTGATCATGTGTTGGGAGCCTGATCCCAGGTCCAGGCAGGACTCCAGCTGGCCGGCGTTCCCTGGACTTGTGGGAACATCCTGGCTGGCTCTCACCAGGAACGCCGGGAATGAAAACCCGGACGCCAGAGCTGGCCGACCAATCAGAGCCAGGGGAGCTTATGAAGCCTTAACGCAGGTTTAGGTTTTAATAAAGCTTCCCGCCACCGTGGGAAGCGGCCGGACTCCCGCAGCGTTCCGAGCAGACCTACCTGAGTTCTCCGACAGGCGGAAGCGTCCGCAGCAGAGGTACCGCCTCCACTGCTTCTGCACGTTCTCCTTCAGGGCGCAGTGGAAGATGAAGATGAAGAGGCCTGCACGGAAGATCAAAGAGAAGGCTTTGATGTTGGCTCCGCTCACAGAGGAGCTGCTCCCGCGGGAGGCGGGCTCACCCTGCAGCGAGTTGAAGATGGAGAACAGGTACATGAAGGCCAGGCTGACGGGCCCCCAGGCGAAGAGTGCGAAGCCCCAGGTCATTCCCAGGAGGAAGGTCAGGCTCACCACGCTCCGCAGGTTCCGCAGCACCTGTCACAGGCGCAACCGCGCCGCATTAGCTGGGTTTGGCCTTGGTGCTAACGGCAGCTGGCTTCTGTTAGCATAAATGTCTTGAAATAAAGGTTTAGCAACAGCAGAGGAGAAGGTTCCTCCAGGGAGACGGGATCGTGCGCTGGGCTCGCACCTCCTCGCGCAGCGTGCGGTTGCTGCGTTTGCCGTTGCGCCCGCAGATCTGCAGCATCACCACGACGAACATGGCCACGTTGAGCAGGAACACCAGGCAGAAGTAACCCACACAGGTGGTGTAGAAGACCAGCGGCGCTTTGATCCAGCAGCTGCAGACCAACCATCCCGTTAGCAGGCTAGCAGGATCCTGTTAGCAGGTTAGCACCACTTACAACTCCGAGGCTGCAGAGGGCGCCGTGTCGTTCTCCTTGGGACCGTACGAGTCCTTATCTGACGCCACCACGATCCCGACCAGCAGAGCGGGAAGTCCTGGAAGGAAAATCCTCCACTTCAACTTTCAGACGTGGATTTCAAGCAGATTCCTGTCCAGCGGAATCAAAGGTGTTAGCGTGTGGAGCTAACGTGCTAGCGAGTGGTTTTTACCCCAGCCAACGATGCAGAACTTGAGGATGTATCTGCGTATGTAGGTGTTGAAGACCTTGACCAGAGCGATGTACATGTGGATGGACTCCAGGCCCATCCAGGTGAAGGAGGTCAACAGGAAGTAGTGCAGCAGTGCGGCCACGCCCAGGCACAGCCAGCGGATGTGCAGGCTGGCCAACCAGCCGTCCAGCAGGAACACCATGTTGAGGAACAGCAGCGACGTGCTCAGGTTCATCAGGATCTTGGACGGGTAGTCGCGCCGCAGCTTCCTGAGGAGGATCAGAACGCGAGCTGCAGGTGACCTCCGACCCCTCACAACTGGGAGGAAGAGCCGACGCTCACTCGAAGGCGATGTAGGTGAGCAGCGTGGCGGCCGAGAAGACGGAGGAGATGCCGCAGCCCACGTAGGTGATGAAGGTCAGGATCTGGTTGTTCTGGGGGGTCGATGTACGGGGACACGCCGTAGACGTCCTGGACGGAGAGAACCTCTGAGAGCAGGTCCTCAGGTTCCGCCCCCGGCGCCCCCTGCTGGCCGCCCGGCCCACCGGGGGGGGCGTCACGGCCTTACCAAGAGGATCCCGAAGTGGGTCAGGTGGTCACACAAGCAGACGGTCCTGCTGGAGGTGGACTCTGCGGAGACCCTGCAGCCGGATCCGTTCCAGCCTCCGGCGCCGCCTGGTGGAGGGAGAGGTTAAGGCCCCAAAGATGGGCCCCAAAGAGGCGCTGGAGACGGACTCACCGCTCATACTGAAGTCCCAGAACACGCAGACTGGACTCAGAACCTCCTGTCGGCCCAAAACAGAACCGCTTCGTCAATCTTTCCCAAAGCACAGCTGAGGTCCGGAGGGTCTACCTGCTCGGACAGGTGAGCGATCTGGATCCGGACTGGTTCCATCAGGTCACGGATGGACAGGTTCCCCACACTGCTTGCCACGACGTAGCTGACCAGTGCACGTCCTGCCTGCTGGCGCTGGAAAGGACAGACGGTCGGCGTCAGTGGCGCCGGCTCGGACGGGGACCGGTTCCAGTTCCGGTTCCGTGCGGACCCACCTGGAACAGGTTGGTGCTGCTGAAGAACATGAAGTTGATCCTGGACGTGGACGAGAGCTCGGCCTCCGTCAGGGCGGCGCCAGACAGCAGCGAGGCCGGGAGGGTGACCTGGGCCAGCGGGTCCCTGCGGTCCTCAAAGTGGATCTGCGGGGGCGGGAGGAGGGCGTCAGGTGGACCCGGAGCCGACTGAGGGGAGAAGAACCTGCCGCCACCTGAGGCTCCGAGGTGTTGGGCTCCAAAAAGGCACTGAAGGAGGTTCCGTTGAAGGTGGCGGCGCTGAAGGAGGACACGCCCACCGCCAGGTGTCTGGAGGTGATGCTGATGGACGGACCCTGGAACTCCAGCTTCTGGACCAGCTCGTCCACCGTCTTCAGAGCCCTGAGGAGCAGAGGAGGAGCCGACCAGCGGCATCAGCCCACCGGAGGAGGAACCGGAAAGGAGCCGGAGGAACGCACGTCTCCGAGGTGGGCGCCAGCGCCGTCTCCGAGCTGCTCAGCACGTTGGACAGGATGGTGACCACGGTGGAGGCCAAGGCGCCGCTGATGTTCGCCACGCCCACCAGCTGCTTGACCTTCATCACCACTTGGGAAACCTGCGGAGGAGGAGGAGGCGTCAGCCTGGTCATGGCTGGCAAGCGCGTGCACGTCTGCTGTCCCACCTCCTGATTGGTCAGCTCGTTGCTGGTGATGTCGGATAGCTGGTCGGCCACCTCCGCCGCGTTAGCTACACACGGAAACAACCAATCAGCACCCTTCCCCCCCAGGTCAGCGTTGACCAACCGGAGCGCCCCATTGGCTGCTGACAGAAGTGGAACCTACCTGCGGACACCTGGATGGTGTCGATGGCGGTGCAGTTGCCGAGGTCCGCCGGCGACCAGGAGGCCGCCAGGCTGTCGGGGTCGAGCCAACTGGGAGAGAGACCAAATAAAAACACGCTAGCAGCAGTGTGTTAGCGGGGCTTCAGCTGCTCCAGTTCTGGTGGGAGCCTACCAGGTCCTGGAGGTGCTCTGGTCCTTGTTGGGGAAGCAGGGCAGGATCTGGGTGGCGGTGGGTCGGCTCTCGGGCCAGCGGTAATGCAGCGGGTTCTCCTCCGGACAGTTTCCTGCTCGGAGCAGCAGAGAACAGGTGTGACCCGGCCGCTTGGGCACCCCCGCGTCAGGCGTGCGCTCACCGATGGGCGTGACGTCGGCGGGCTGGACCTGCAGACCCGACCCCACCTGGGCCTCGCTGGCAGACAATCTGGCCGACACGGCGGCGGCGCTCAGACTCTGGTTGGTGGCGTGGTAATAAACCAGCAGCGCCTGACAGCCATACCTGGAGGTCAGAGGTCAGAGGTCAGAGGGGGGAGGGGGGGTATGCAGGAAGGCAGACTCACCGGGTTGGACTCTGTGGCACCGGCTGAACCCTGAGGAGCCCCAAACAAACGGTTATTACACTGTAATAACACCGGCACAGGTGAGAGGACAGGCGGCGGCGTTACCTGATGTGGTCCATGGCGACGGCATGAGTCCAGTTCTGGAAGGTCTGGTTCAGCTGAAGGACAAACCCAGAAAGGTCAGATTAGGCGGGACTGGCGAGGAGGCTCTTCCTGTCTGGAAGCTGGAGCTTCTCCTCACCCAGGAGGCCACAGCTTCCTCCACCTCAGCCCGGCTCAGCGCCGCCGCCACATCCTCCACAGCGAAGGAGACGCGGTAGAAGAGTCCCTCTGCCAGGACAGGAGGAGGACGTGGTCAGTGGACAACCGCAGCAGGACCAACGTCCAGCCGCTGGAGCAGAACCCTCACGCGTCCTCCTCAAATGTTCAGTGTTCCGACCCAGCAGAGGTGTGGATCGAATGCGAGTTTAGAGCGGTAGGTTCTGGTTCCTGAAGGTTCTGGCAGCAGACGCAGGCTCTCGGTTCTCCTGCAGCACCTGAGACCGACCACTAGGGGTCAGCCCAGCTCCACACAAGCTCCACCAGAACCACCAGAGGAAGAAAACCCGCGTGGATCCTCCGGTGATGCGGAAAAGACAGAAAAACTAGGATCATCACACCCCTGAGCTTCCAGAACCCCTCAGAACCCCTCAGAACCCCTCAGAACCCCTCAGAACCCATCGGAACCCCTCAGAACCCATTAGAAACCATTCGGAACCCATCAGAACCCCTCAGAACCCATCGGAACCAGACTTTCCACATGATTGACAGCTGAGATCTACAGCTACAAGATTTTCTACAACCACCACCAAGGTCACCAGGGAATCAGCAGAGCTGACGGTGGCTCGGTTCCTGGTCCGGTGGATGGAACCGGCGCCGACTGGGGCCGGCGATGGTGATGGGGGTGTCCGCCTGAGGACGAGTTCCTACGGCGACTGACGGCGGCTCTACCTCTACCTGCTGCTCTGGCGGCGGCTCACGTACTGTTGCCTGGCGACAGCCGGCAGGGACACTGGGAGCGCTGCGTACAGGCGCACTTGGGCCAGGGCTTGGCCGGTCCGGGTCCGGACACAGGCGGCGCCGTGTGCCTCAGCACGCCGTCGCCAGCTGGTTTCACTGGGAGCTGGGACTTGGTGCTGGTGGGGAAACGCCGTTGGCCAACGAGCGCCGCTGAGGTCAGGGAAAGGTCATCAGGTGGGTCAGGTGACCCGGTCCACGAGGCCCGACGTTGACCCGGACTCGACCCCCGGCTAGACGCCGTCGGACACTCGGAGGTTCCTGCGCTCGTGGCGGGATGAGCGGCCGCTGCGCCGCCTCTCGTGGTCCCCTGAGGCCTGTCGGCCTTTTGGGCTTCGGTCCAGGCGGTTCTGTTGGGCCCCGGGGTGGTGGGCTCCGCAGTGACGGCGGTGTGTTTGGCGCCCTCAGCAGGTGGGAGGAGCTTGAACACAAAAGCCTCATGAGTCTGAGAGCTGGAGGGGAATCCGGATCCTGGGGTGGGAGGGGGGAAATCCAGGCCGGAAGTTCGGTCTGGAAGACCTGGACCACCGGGGCCACGTCCTGGTCCAGCCAGGGTCAGGCCAGGAAAGGGCCGGGCGCCACCGTTGGCGTCCAGAGTCATGTGATGACGAGTGAGTTAGACAGAAGATGTGATGAAACACGAGAGAGGAGGGGAGGAGAGGTTGAGGGAAGAAGGAGGTTCAATGGAAGGAGAGAGAGGAGGTGGGTGTGTCTGGACCACCTGATCAGGAAGGGCCAGCTATGATTGGTGCTCATCTGTGGAAGGCTGAGGGTCACCTGTGGGGAACCGGGGGTCACCTGTGGGGGGCTGAAGGTCACCTGTGGGGGGCCGGGGGTCACCTGTGGGGGGCCGGGGGTCACCTGTGGTGAACTGGGGGTCACCTGTGGGGGGCCGGGGGTCACCTGTGGGGGGCTGAGGGTCACCTGTGGTGAACTGGGGGTCACCTGTGGGGGGCCGGGGGGTCACCTGTGGTATATGAGGTGGGTGTGTCTGGACACTGATCAGGAAGGGCCAGCTCTGATTGGTGCACATCTGTGGAAGGCTGAGGGTCACCTGTGGGGGACGGGGGTCACCTGTGGGGGGCTGAGGGTCACCTGTGGGGGGCCGGGGGTCACCTGTGGGGGGCTGAGGGTCACCTGTGGGGGGCTGAGGGTCACCTGTGGTGAACTGGGGGTCACCTGTGGGGGGCCGGGGGTCACCTGTGGTGAAGCTGGGGGTCACCTGTGGGGGGCTCAGGGTCACCTGTGGTGAACTGGGGGTCACCTGTGGGGGGCCGGGGGTCACCTGTGGGGGGCTGAAGGTCACCTGTGGGGGGCCGGGGGTCACCTGTGGGGGGCTGAAGGTCACCTGTGGGGGGCCGGGGGTCACCTGTGTGAAACCCCTCTGACATGAAGGGGGGAGTAGTGGTCATGTCCATAGAGGAGACCTCTGGGATGTCTGAGGAGGCGTGGCCTGGAGAGGCAGTCGCTGTGGTTACCGGCAGTAGCAGGTCAGAGGTCAGAGCACCAGACGGGAGCAGCTCCGTCTCAAAGTCCCCTTGAAGGTCTGAGGACGAAGACGCCCCCACAAAGGTCAGGAGGTTCTGAGGACGGACAGCGGAGGGGCTAGGAGGAGGGGCCTCTGGGCCCCTGGTTCCTGGGCCAGCGGCTTCTTGGTGGAACTCGCCGTGGATGAACCCGCCGCTGATGTCCACCGTCCCCTCCGTCAGAGACGGGGACCCACCCGGGACCGTTTGGTTCTCCAGGAACCGTTTGGGTAGAGCCAGCTTCTTCTTTCGGTTGCTGAGCTCGGACAAGGACGGAGGCCCCGCCTCCTCTGACCCCTGACCCGAGGTGGACCAGTCCTGGGTGGGTTCGGGGGTGTGGCTGAGGACAGTCAGGTGCTCTGCGGTGGGTTTGGTGACGTCCACCGGCCTGGTCGGTCCTCTGCTGGTGGACGGGGGTCTTCCTCTGCTCGGCCTCTTCCTCCCCGGCCAGATCAAAGGGGTGGAGATGAAGCCCAGCGAGGAGCTACGAGAGGGCCCGACCAGAGGGCGGACGGGTTCTGGAGGACCTGGAGGACCTGGGGCGGAGGTACTGGGTTTGGATCCAGGGTCCTTGGGGGGGAAGCTCAGGTGCCGGGAGGTTTTTCCAGGCGGGAACGCTGTCAGAGATCCAGGAGCGTCCCGAGGTCTCCTGACTGGTTTGGAGCCAAAGGAGCCGAGAACCCGTCCAGGCTCGGGACCCCGGCCCCTGGCTGCCGTTGGCCCCGCCCACATCCACACGGAGAGTGGGTGGGGAAAAGGAGCAACAATTAAAACAGTAACACAAAACAAAGGAAACATCCGTCAACCAACCAGTCAAACCAGTCAAATCAGTGGAAATAGTCAAACCAGTCAAACCAGTCAAACCAGTTTGACCAGTTTATTTCTGTGGGCACAAATAACTGAAATGGTGGATTATTGGACGGAATCTAAAAGGAAGAAATAAAGCAGCACAGAGAGGATGGGTGGAGGTGTGAATGTGGGCGGGGCCAGTAGGTGGGCGGGTCCTCAAAAACCTGATTAAAGAAGAGATTAAAACCTGATTTGTGTTTAAAATGAATAAAAGCTCGTTTAACCGGAGACGAGAGAATCTGATCTGATTGGTGGAAATATTAAAGAATCAAATCAAATCCCAGATTAATTAGATTCAGGATGGATGAACAGATGGACAGACGGATGGATGGAGGACACTTTAAAAGCTAGCTTCTCAGGTTAGCGGTGCCAAATGAACAGGCCTGATCAATGTCTGCGGAGCTACAGGAGGACTAAACGACCACAGATAACCAGATTACCAACCAGCCCAGGCTAAGGAGGCTAACCCGCTAACGTAGCCGCTGTTCTGCTAACGGGTATTTCAGCACTCCAAACTTGAATCTTACCAGAAATTATGCAACTGGGCGGAGAAACATTAGCGGTGGAGAAAAACAAGGAAGCAGCGCTGCCGTGGGTGGTGGAGAGAGCTACGACTGATTAGCACAACGTTAACGTGTGAGGTAGCATGATAGAGGGATGAACTAGGGAGAAAATTAGGGTAGAAAAGATGGAAAAACACAGGAGAACATCAGAAATGAAATTACTTTAGAGCCATGTCAAAATATTCCAGCTAATCCCATCAATGCTATAGGCTAATTAGCCCAAAAGTAAACTTTAAAAGAAAGAAATATTTCTAGCATTAGTGTTAGCTTCTAAAACTCAGAAAGAGGAGGGGCAGAGCAGAAGGAAAGGAAAGGAAAGGAGGCAGGTGGAGGATGAAGGTGGAGGCTCCTTACCGTTGCTGGTGGCGTTAGTAGCATGGTTGGTGTTAGTGGAGGCAGTGGATGAAGCAGCTGCAGGGCGGATGGAGGGATGAGAGAAAGACGGAGGTGAGGACCACTGGCGTGACAGTCAACCCATCACACCTGAGGATGGGCGGGCCCTCGTGGCCTGTGGGAGGGGCCTGTGCTAGCACGCTAAAGCAGATTTAGCTGCAGGACTACAGCCAAGGCGCATTTGTTTTCCTACCTGGACAGCCCGGGCCGGGGGGGTCACAGCTGGTGGGGACCGGAGGGTTGGTGGACACGGAGACACCTTCAGGACGGGAGATGTAAAGGCCGGTTAATTGGTTCAGATGGTCGGGGGGAGGGGCTTACGAAAGAGCGAGATTAGCACAGACGAGATGTCTGTGTAGGTTCTCAGTCATCCAGGTCATAGTTATCCGAGAAAAGATTTTGTGTTCATGTGGACTTTTCAATTTTCATTTTGGAAAACGTTTCGCCTTCTATCCAAAAGGCTTCATCAGTTCTGATCAGGTTAGGTGCAGAGCTTGAAGATATAGCCCTTTTTGGACCATTGGCATGCTAATCAGATGAGGAGATAAACACAACCGATGTGGCCTCCAGCAAAGACGTTTTAGAACCTTGAAAGACAGGAAAAGAGCAACAAATGGTCAGACAATGGGAATAATGGTAAATGGAAGAAGAGAGGTAACGATTCCAGCTGTCAATTACAGCATCCCAGCAGAGGAGGCGGGGCTTAAACAGCTGCTGCTGCAGCCATCCACCAGAGGGCGACAGACAGCAGCGGTTTGAGTTCTGAAAGCACGCTCTCCTCGTCTCCCTCGCTAACACACACACACACACACACATTCCTTAGTGTGTGTGTGTTCAGTTGAGAACGCAGGAATTTAGCGGTTGGCAGGAGGATCAAAGCAGATGAGAAAGGAGGAGTGTCTCTCCTTCCCTCCGTCACTCTTCAACTTGATGAATTTTTAATCGTTTTTTTGACGTGACTGAAAGGAAGCGTTGCAGATTTCACCTGCGCGTCACACGGTTGCCGTGGAAACGGGCCCATTAATCACTCGAGTGTAATTGAAGACAGCTGAGAACAAAAACAAAGATGTCGTGAAGATAAAAAAAAAAACGAGTGCAGCACTCTTTTAAAGATGCAGCTGCACCCAGGTCTCGCAGCTAACCGGCTAACGCCTCAAACTCGCTGTCAGAATTAGCTTTAGCCACATTAGCGTCGCAGATGAAAACAGAGGCTTCACTCATTTATGTCTTCTCCCTTTGCACAGCTTTTCATGTGTTTGATCCTGTTAGCAAACAACAGAGGCTAACGTTTGAGAGAAACAGAGCAGCAGATAAACGTTAGCCTTGGTGAACCAGCTGAAACGTCATGACTGACAGCTGGACGCTTTGATCTGACCGAAGCGTCAGTTGTCGGGAACAGGCGGGATCATGGAGAGTTGGTGCCTCGTTAGAGGAAGCTAACGGTTAGCCAGCTGTTAGCAGCACTCACCACTAGATGGCGCAGCAGTTGTTAAAAAAATGCAATGAGGGCAGCAGACTGCGAAGAGAAGCACAGATCGATCCATTCATCAAAGTAGGTCCGGACATCAAAGCAAAAACACGCTAAAGCAGCTAAAAAGGGGAAAACGTGAAAGTTTAACATCGGATTTTAGTTTGAGGAGATTCTGTCTGGTCCTCCAGCTCCAGAGACTGGAACATGTCCACGGAGATAGAGGAGTGTGTGTGTGTGTGTGTGTGTGTGTTGGCAGGAGTTTTCGGTGAAACCACTGTACCACTGTGGCCCTCCTGCGGTTACACAATGATTTAGAGCTTAAAAAAGTGCAGTACTAGCATGTGAACACACACACACACACACACACACACACACACACATACACAGTCTGTGGTAAATATATTTCAGATGTTTTGCACAAATGAACTATAAAGTGTTGAGCATGTTTGTGTGTGTGTGTGTTGAGTGTGTGTGTGTGTGTGTGTGTTTTCCTGCAGAGTTTTAATCATGAAGTTCAGTTTCAGCGGCTGCAGCCAAAATGTGATGAAACTAACGACAAATTTCCATCCTGACAAACATTCAGAGCTGAAATGAAAGAAAATCCTCTGAGTCAGGAGTTTGTTGAGGTTAGCTTAGCATTGGGGTTAAAAGCTACAACGAAGAAGATGACAATGACGATGAGGTTCTTTGTATCTTTGTTGCTATCGCTGTTAGCGTCTGATATAGCCCACAGCTAACATACAACAGCTGTTAGCTCGTGCCAACCAGTGGCTGAACGTAGCAATAGCACCCAGATGTGGCCGCTAGCTGCTTTTGGTAGCTTCAGGAAGGCCCTGGTGGGCGGAGACTCACTGCAGCTGAGCGCGGTGTCCGTCTGGGCCAGGCTGCTGGGAATGTTCCAGTAGCTGTTGTCCCAGTCGACGACGTTCCCCACCTGGTCACAGCTCAGTGCCTGGAGCTGCTGCGTCGTCATGGCGAAGTCCCACAGCCGCAGGTTGTAGACGTGCCCGTTGAAGTTGTGCTGGCCTGGGCGCAGCGCACACGCCAACTGTTAGCCGTTAGCTGCCGCAGCGACATCGGCGCAGAGCCGTCGTCACCTGACTGACCTCCCAAGCGGAAGTGTCCCCCAGAGGCGACGGTGTGCCCGGCAGACACGGGGCAGGCCTTGGCGTTGTAGCCACTGTCGCTGTAGACGCCCACCTGACCACTCGCCGACGCCCAGGTGAAACACAGCATCTTCATGGAGAGGGCGATGTCGGCGGCGGCGAGGGCCGGGTCCAGGAGGCAGGAAACGCCGTCCACCACCAGCTGCATCCCGTTGCCGTCGGTGCCGATGCTCAAGGCCACGTCGTCGTTGGCGTCCGAGTAGGTGAAGACCCCCTTCGTACTATGTAAGGGAGGCCCGTGGGGGGGGGGGGTGAGGCGGAGCCACAGCGCCGGGACTGTCAGGTGGTTCCTCACCTGTTTGTCGGAGAGACGCTCCACCTCCAAACACAGCGTGAACTGGCTGAGCGTCGGCATGGAGACGGAGTCCGACAGCTCGGTGACGTGGCTGTTGCCGCTGGTGACGAGGACCTTCTGGTTCCTGAGGGCCACGGCCACTGGAGGACGAGAAGAGGAGCGATGAAGACCGCGGAGGGGCAGAGCGCGGGCAGGGAACAGGAGCGAGGATGGAAAGCAGAGGAAAGGAGGTCCGCTGCAGGACCCGGAGGTCAGCACAGAGGTCGGCGGGGTCAACGAGCAGGTCCCCAAAGGCCAGGAACCGGCTCAATCCCAGTGGGCCCAGACCTACCACGCTTGAAGCTAACGGCAAACCCCTTCTTCTGCACGCTGAAGTCGGAGGTAAAGCGCAGCTTCATCACGTTGCCGGTGGAGTTGAGCGTCAGCCCGTTGGCCGTGGGGCCGCAGAACTTGATGTCACCGCTGCCGGTGGCGACCACCACCGAGTCGTAGTTGCAGCCCGAAGACTCCTCCAGGTTAAAGTCCAGGAAGGTGAGCTGGATGACGAAGCCGGCCGGGGCCTGCATGGTCCACCTGCAGGACTGCGAGTTGGGGTACAGCTGCGGGTAACAGGGCGAGGTGAAGCTGCCCTGGACCTCCGTCAGCACCAGGTCACAGCTGGAGCAGCTGCAGGCCAGAGCTGAAGGTGCAGCAGGAGGAGAAGCTGGTTAATGGCCGGACCGGGACCGGGCCAGGTCAGACTAGGAGGACAGGAGGTCCAAAGAGGAGGACGCAGACAGGAGAACCTCAAAGAGACGAGAAGGAGGAGACGACCTCTGACCACAGGAGCTTCCGAGATGGCCGCTGCCCCCAGCAGAGCGGTTAGAGGAGGTTCAGGGGGAGGTTTAGGGGGAAGGAGAACATTCAGGCTCCAAGAGAGGACACCTCATGCAGTTAGTCCAGGAACCAGTCGGGGCAGAACCCCAGAACCCCAGAGTCCCAGCAGGGAAAGTCCTGGAGGAAGGATCCAGTTTCAGAAGGCCAAGGCCAAAGGTTCTTTGAGGTAAACGGCTCAAAGGAACCATTTAATCAGATGGTTCCGCTCTGGTACTTCTCTTCATGTGTCCTACAGGAACGTTCTCCAGCAGCAGAACCCGGAGGTTCTCCTAAAACCCTCTCTGAGGTCCAGTTCTTGACGTTCTGTCAGGGGAAACCTTGCACAGAACCCTCCCACTCAGAAGCTGGTCTCCGGCTGCTTCGTCTCCTTCGGCTGGAAATGGAACCGGGTCCAATCGACTTTAATGGAAGCGAATTATCCCGATGAGGTTTGCAATTACAGCGGCTGATGAAACACGCCGGCGTGTGTTTAGACGCCGCCGCGCCAGAACAGGAAAACACGTGAAGAAGAGGAAGAAAGCGGAGACGACCGTGTTTCAACACCCACCTCGGAGGAGCCGCTACAGCAGCAGCGTCACATGGAAACGCTCCGGGACTACAAGCGGTGGCCATTTTGTATGTTTAGCCCTCCGCAGTACCGCGGCTAACCACAGGGGCGGTGTGCCAGCCTGGCATTCTAACTGGCAACGACGTCAAAGCTCACCTCTGACGTCCTCCGGACAAGCAGCGACAAACGCAAGATCTGAACATCTGCTGGTGACCCCAGAGGTCAAAAGGTCACGGCCATCCTAAAACTCCGACCCGACAAACGACAAGAAACAAAAACAACCTCAGAGTTCAAACGGCTGAGTTTGGTCGTAAACAAGAAGCTAAAGTTTAGTTCGCACGCTCGGCTCGTCTGCATCTGGGTCCACGCTGACCTCTGACCCCTGACCCCTGACCTCTGGCTTCAGAAAAACCCGCAGCGATGCAGCGCCGGAGTGGGTCCTCGGGGGGAGGCGCTACATGTGTGTAACGTGAGGAAGAGCAGACGTTGGCGGCAGCAGCTAGGAACATGCTGATGCGGCGGCGGCGAGCCAAACGTGAGCTGGTGCCACAGGCAGCAAACACAAGCTCTTTGTGCTCGGCTGACGTGGGCGCTCGTAGCGCGTCAGCCGGGCAACGTCAGCCAGCCGGTTCTGGCTCTTCTACTCCTTCCGTTTCTCCTCCACACCAGCAGGGGGCGACCAAGGAGCACCTCCCTCCAGCTCTCCTTCACTCTGACCCCTAGGATTTAAAACCTAGCTAAAGTCGTCACTGACCGCTAGGCTATCGAAAGAGTTACTTTAGAAACGCGCTGACTCATCCTTCTCTCTGTTTTCATCCCTTCTTCTTTTCCTTCCCAGTCTTTCCTCTGAATGTCCCTGTGGTCTCTCTAAGGACAAAGACGCTTTTTTGATTCTTCACCGCAAAAATCTCAACATATTTGAAAAAAAGGCCGGAAATCACATCTGGTCAATGGCAACAACGTTAGCATTAGCTCGCGAACATCTGGAGGAAGATCAAAGTGGGTCAAACATCTCTTTCTCTCTCTCTCCAGGTGATGTACAGGCAGGTGTACAAGCCCCGCCCCCTCCCTGTGTCTGTCGCTAGCAGCTCATCGACGTTGGAATGTGAGCAAACAAAGGGATGAAAACGAGTTCAGGTGATGAAAGGACGAGTTACTGCTGATACCTACTCACCTTCCTTTAACAGAAGGATCAAACAAAGAAATTAGGTCAGAGGTCAAAGGTCAGGATCCGATCAACCCTGGCTGATGACATCATCAGCCTGCACAATGATGACCAGATAGGCCACGCCCACAGGAAATGAGTTTTTAGACTTTAAGACAGCTGACGCCATAGCAACCCAACATCTGGACGCAGAAGCTCCGCCCCCTCCGTGTTAGCAGCTGGACTGGAGCAAAACTCAAACTCTGTGTGTGTGTGTAGAGCTTTCCTCACAGCACTCTCATATATTTTACACGCAGCAAAGGACACTCTTTACTAAAAGGGTAAAACGCCTCCTCCCCAACTTGTTTTAGTCGGACACTACAGCCCTTTTTGCTGGTTTTCAAAAGCTCGTATCATTTTTGATACCTTATTGCGGACCTTTGAGGGTCTTCAGCAAAGTTGCCAAACTTCTGGAACACCCAGTCGACTCTTGTCCTCCGCTCTGGCCTCTCTGCTGTCGCGTCAGGAGACATCACATGGCTCATCTCGATTAGATTATAACTGTCATTTTCAGTCTCAGTTCAGGCGAGTTCACCTCAGCCTTACATTGAAATGCAGAGTTCATCTGCAGAGTCTCCATTTCTCTCCCGGCGGCTCGCTCTTTGAACTGAGATCGATGGGTCCTCAGGCTGAACGGCAGCTGAATTAGCAGCCGTTTGGTCGGCTGCCACGCGGTCTGGCCAGCATGTGTCCGTGTTAGCTGCAGCCGCGATGAGGCTGTGAGATTCATGTGCTGACAAAGGCCCAACGTGGTTTTAAGTTCCACCTCTGCTGGCGTCACTCAGACGGTGTTTCTGACTCATGTCGGAGGCGATTCTTAGATCAGATGTTTTATTTCTTTAATGACAAGAGTTGCAACTGTCGGCCCTCTAGCTGCAATAAAAATGTAGCTGCAGATAAACTGATGGGGCTGAAGGGAAGTACATTCCATTGAATGTGGGATGAAAAAGCTCCTGGAATACTGGGAAGACCTGAAAAAGAGTGTAGTCGTGTTGCCAAAGACGTCATGTGACAGCCCAAACTTAGCTGGAGTGAAGACCGTCTTCATGCACATGAACCAGGCTAAACGGTCATCCAGGCCCTGAATGAAGCAGCTTCTGGAACCGTCTGTGATGGGCAGAATGCCCCGTTGCATGGACGCCCCCCCCCGCCGTGATTTCCCCCACCGGCTGCATGAGAAAGTGTCTGCGGTGGATGTGTGTGAAGAATCAGCCCTGAACACTGACTCTCTCTCACAGACCTCTTCAGAAGCTGCTGGCTGACAACGTTAGCAGCCACAACCAAAATGGCCGCCTCTAAACCCTCAGGGAAAGAATCGGTGGTGCTGATTTTTCCCAGCATCCTTCCTTTTTAACACGTCTCACGGATGTGTGGTGAATTCAAAGTGTCCCGTCTCGTTTGCAGCACCAAGATAGAGAAGGAGAAGAAAGAGCACGCCAGGCAGCACGGGATGATCAGGACGGAAATCAGCGGGGCGGAAATCGCAGAGGAGATGGAGAAGGAGAGGAGGTTCTTCCAGCTGCAGATGTGCGAGGTCGGTCTGACGCGCTCGTCTGCGTCGCTCCGTTCCTCCTTCGTCCAGACGGGAAGACGGAAAACTAATCTGTTGAACGTCTTTACAGTATCTCCTTAAAGTCAACGAGATCAAAATCAAGAAAGGCGTCGATCTGCTGCAGAACCTCATCAAATACTTCCACGCACAGTGCAAGTAGGACCAAATTAAACGCCTTTATCTGATATTTTATGTTCCGCTTTTTAACAGTAGGTTCAAAACCACACACACGTCTCCATTTCTGCTCAGCTTCTTCCAGGATGGCCTGAAAGCTGTGGACAACCTGAAGCCTTCCATAGAGAAGCTGGCTACTGACCTCCACACTGTGAGAAAAATGCTTGTTTGTGTCCTTGTTGAGTGTGTATGTGTGTGTGTGTGTGTGTGTGTGCCTTATCTGTGTTCTCTAAGACAGATAAAGCAGGTGCAAGATGAGGAGAGGAAACAGCTGACTCAGCTACGAGACGTCCTCAAGTCTGCACTGCAGGTGGAGCAGAAGGAGGTAGAATACACACACACACACTCACAGATTCCCGAGCCCCCGTGAAGGTGTCTGGTGTTTGGTCACCCCTGAAACGCTCCCGTACCCACCAACCGGGCCCTTTCCCTGGGCCAAGTCAGGTCTGATGTGGACCTGATGTCAGGTCTGCTTGGTGCTGGACTCAAACTGCTCCTGTCTCACCTCAGTCTTCTCTTTCTTCTCTCTCCTCTGCCGCCCTCTTTTGTGACTCAAGTCTAGGAGAGTAAGTGGACTCAAAACAGTCACCAAACACACTTGTTTTCCTTTGGCGTTTGTGCGTCATGTCGGTGCTGATCGGGGTTCCGCCGTCGCTCCTGCATTTACAGCAACACACACAAGCGGTTTCAGTTCCTCAGTGAGACGCGGCGGAATTCCCGCTCCTTCGCTCTCCTCTGAGCGTGGTTGCCTCATCGACGCCCCCCCCGCAGACCCTCCCCTCCTTCCTGTAATAGTTCCAGGATGGAAATGACATCATGCAGAAATCTGGCCTTTGTTCCATCCTCCTCGGGGTTCCACTGCAGCCGCGCGTGGATGAAGCCGCTTCCAGCTCAGGCAGCCGCCATCTTTGTTTTTAATGTACGGACTGGGAAGGTTTGAATGGCCCTAGGTCCGTTTCACACATCCGTGTTTCCTCCTGAGATCAGCGCCCCTTCAAGCGGTGTTGCTGTCGTTGGAACTGGTGGAGGTGTCTTTTGTTTTGTTTTTTTTGTCCCCTTATTTTGCGCGTGTGCGTCTTTTCCCAGGATTCCCAGGTGCGGCCGAGCACCACCTACAGCCTGCACCAGCCGCAGGGGAACAAGGAGCACGGCACGGAGCGCAGCGCCTACCTTTACAAGAAGAGTGATGGGTGAGTCTGAAAGGGAAAGCAGGCAGACGGAGGAGCGTCACACTTGGGGTTCAGATGGTTTTTAGTTCTGTTGCGTTGTCGTCCCAGGTTGAGGAAGGTGTGGCAGAAGAGAAAATGCACAGCGAAGAACGGATATCTGACCATCTCACACGGCACAGTCAGTAAACACACACGTGCTCACACACACACACTCCTGTTTTCACACAAGAGTGGCTCCGGCAGGTGACACGCTGAAAATCGCCACTCCTGTTCCGACCGTTGCAGGCTAACCGGCCACCGGGCAAAGCTCAACCTGCTCACCTGTCAGGTCAAACACAACCCAGACGAGAAGCGGACTTTTGACCTGATATCACGTGAGTTAAGGCTTCCCTGAGCACCAGCGCGTGCCGGACACGTGCACGTCCTGACAGACGTTAGCATCGCGTGAGAGACGCTGATCACCAGCTGCTTGGAGACAAGTTTCCTTTATTCACACAAATAGAAGTAGTTGTTGGTTTAAAAGATTAGCAGTTAGCTTACAACAGGAAGTTTCCAAAGCCTTCATGGGGCGTCTGTATTTATCTCTTTTCCCCCATTTTCCCTTTCTCCATCTCTTTGTTTTGGTCACAGACGACAGAACGTATCATTTTCAGGCCGAGGACGACCAGGACTGTCAGATGTGAGTGTCCGTCTCTGCGTGCACGCTTCCTGTTTACCACCTCGGCCACTTTCCGTACACGTCCTACCTCACACCCAGTCTCGCTCCCGTGCTTTCCTACTCCGTTTTTACCTTCCTCCACCAACCTTGAGCGTGCTCACTCTGCGCTGCTCTCCTTTCAAGCTGGATCTCGGTGCTTCAGAACAGTAAGGAGGAGGCTCTGAACCAGGCCTTCAAAGGAGACCAGCATGTCGGCGAGAACAACATCGTTCAGGAGCTCACCAAGGCCATCCTGGTGGAGGTGAAGAGGATGACGGGAAACGACGTGTGCTGCGACTGCGGAGCGCCCAGTGAGACCAGCGTCGCGCTGCTGAAGGAGCCGCTCCCTGGCATGTGTTACCACGGCATCCTCTCCTTCTCTCACAGACCCCACGTGGTTGTCCACCAACCTGGGCATTCTCACCTGCATCGAGTGTTCAGGGATCCACAGGGAGCTGGGAGTCCACTACTCCAGGATCCAGTCCCTGACCCTGGATGTACTCAGCACCTCAGAGCTCTTGGTAATGTGGAACCGGACTTTGTCACTCTCGGTTTAATCACTTCATCATTCAGTTTCTGTTTAGGTACAGCAGCTCAGTAGAGGTAAAGACTGAGCTACTACAGCATGTTTAAGCATGGCTCACTTTACATGTGTGTGTGTGTGTGTGTGTCTGACAGCTGGCCAAGAATGTGGGGAATGCAGGCTTTAATGAAATCATGGAGGCTTGTTTAAGTGCTGAAAATGTGGTGAAACCCAACCCGGCCAGCGATATGTGAGTTAGCCCTGAGAACGTCTGTCCCTCGCACATCACCAGCATCACCAGCATCACCACACACTCTGCCTCAGCCCATCGGCAACCCACAACACCCTCCCTGTGGTGTACGACACAACAAAACCCGACTCTGTTCTACAAACTTACCGATTTTTCCGCTGCTGATCTTCTGCACCTGCCCTTTTGTTTGGTTCTTTTTTTTTTTTTGACCTAAAATTTTGCTGACCAAGCCAAATATTTATCAGGCAGGTGAGGAAGGATTTCATCACCGCCAAGTACACAGAAAAGCGATTTGCACGGAAGAAGTGTCCCGACACGACCTCGAGGCTCCACACTCTGTGCGACGCGGTGAAGGCCCGGGACATCTTCTCCCTCATCCAGGTTTACGCCGAGGGCGTGGACCTGATGGAGCCCATACCTCTGGCCAACGGACACGTCAGATCAGTCGTCGTGTTGTCCCTGCCCCTCATCGTCTCCATTCCTCCCATTTTCTCAGAGGTGTCACTCTTTCTGCTTTTTATTCCAGGAACTTGGGGAAACAGCCCTTCACCTGGCTGTCAGGCTGGTGGATAGAACCTCTCTGCACATCGTCGACTTCCTCACTCAGAACAGGTAAACAAAGCAGGAAACCGGAACAACCGCGGCTTCGGTGCCTGTCGGCTAACCGTTAGTGATCCAGGATCAGACGGGTCTCCTCTGTGGAGGTGTAACGGTTTTTCTGTGATTTTCTGCAGTTTAAATTTGGATAAGCAGACTGTGAAAGGCAGCACGGCGCTGCACTACTGCTGCCTGACTGACAACAGCGAGTGTCTGAAGCTGCTAGCTGCGGGGAAAAGCCTCCATCGACATCGGTAAGGAAGAGCAGTCCGCCGCGGTGCGTTCAGGGAACCCCCGGACTTTTCCTTTTCTCGAGGCACCACGTTCAGTCCAAAAAGCTGTGGATTGAAACGACTCTATGTCCTTCGAAAGGGACATTTTTGCCAGGAACACAAGTGAAAATGGTGGGAAATATTCAGACAGTCACACACACACACACACACACACACATTTTCAGAGGTGTGGCTCCATAGTAATTCTGTCACAACAGGGAGGAACCCAAAAACACTCCACTGCGGGAAACTGTCTAATTACAGTTTTTTTCATGTCTCGTTTAAATGGGAGGAAATCAAATCGGCTGCGTATTTATACACGCGGTTACGACGGTAATTACATGTTTCTGTTGTGTGTTTTGTTTTTTCTTCTTAACTCTGCAGCTAATGAGGGCCGGGGAGACGCCGCTGGATATCGCACGGAGGCTCAAACACGTACAGTGCGAGGAGCTGGTGAGCTCTCCGGGTTTTTACCTCACTACTGGCACTTGGGAACTAAAACCACTGAAGAAGAGTCTCTTTTGTGTGTGTGTGTGTTTGCGTGTGTTTTATTCCCAGTTGAACCAAGCGCTGGCGGGGAAATTCAACGCCCACGTCCATGTGGAGTATGAATGGTGCCTGCAGCATGAAGACTTGGATGAAAGTGACGAAGATTTGGATGAGAAGGTAAAAGATACCGGAGGGAAAAAAAACCTGGTGCGGAGTCCAGGAAGGGAGGCGTTCGGGAGCCTTTTCAGACCTTAAATCAATACAAGAATTGCAAAATGTGTAACACCGGGCCTAAAACTTTGCAGCCCAGCCCTCTTCGCCGAGACGAGCGGCCCGTCAGCTGTTACACCCCCAGCAACAACTCCCACCACCACCAGCACCACCAGCACCACCATGCCAGTCTGGGCTCTGCAGGCCTCATGAAGGACAAGCAGCGCGCCTTCCTGCCCAGCCTGGTCAACAACGAGACTACGGCACCATCCTCAGCGGCGGGGCGCCGCAGCCCGGCAGCCCGGCGGCACCGCCCCTCCCCCCCAGGAATCCGGGTAGGCCACCGAGGAGGGAAAGAGGGATTGAAAGCCCGCGTCTCATGATCCTGCCCCATGCTGGTGGAATTTAGAGGAGGCGTTCTCAAGGCTCTGCCTCTTTTCACACATCTGTCTCGTCCTCGTTTAAACGTCCAAAATGACTCAGACACAAATTAAAATGGCATCTGAACAGGGCAGGAACCGAAACTGCTTTCTGGACCTTAAAAAGGCTGTCTCGTGACTCGCGCCCCCTCCCTCTGTCAGGCTTTAATATCGTTAGTGTCCGTCTGGAGATCTGCCAGCCGAGCAGAGGAGGAATCTGTGGCCCCTCCTTTACACCCCCCAACCGTCACTTCCAATCACACTCGAACAGAAACAACCGGACCTTGGTCCACCAGTTTGGTTCTTAGCAAACCTCTCTCTCTCTCTCTCTCTCTCTCTCTCTCTGGCTCTCTCTCTCTCTCTCTCTCTCTCTCTCTCTCTCTTTCTTTCTCTCTCTCTCTCTCTCTCTCTCTCTCTCTCTCTCTCTCTCTCTCTCTCTCTCTCAGCCCAGTTATCTGGCCTGGGGGGGCCGGGCCAGTCTCCAGCATCCGGCAGCTGGAAGTCCGGTACTTTGGACGCGGTGGGTCGGCAGAGATCATCTTCAGACCCCCCCAACATGCACCCAACAGTGCCACCCATGAGACTCGTCTCAGCTGGAGGTATGGCGCCGCCCTGCGTCCCCCAGCTCAGCCTCAGGATGGTTCTTCTGGATTCTGAGGGGGATGGACGGGTTTTTAGCCTCGGCCTCTGTGTTCCAGGTCTGGGTCCTGCTCCCGCGGCAAACTTGAGTGTACAGTCCAAGTCCGGCCCAGGTGGCTCCATGGCGGTGCCGCCGAAGTCTCCCGCAGGGTGAGGGCCCTTTTTTCTGGTTCCTGTTGTCCCCTAACGTCACACACCAAGCTGGGTGGTTCCCGTTAGCTGCTCCTCCTTTTTATCTTGCAGCAACGATAAGAGCTTCAACAGAGGCAACCCAAACCGGACCCAGTCGGCGGAGCGGCAAGGTCGGTGCGGCGCCTCCGTCGGAGGTGTCCAGGCCGTTGCTGCCAGACTCTTTCTTTACCTGTCGTCTCCGTTGTCTTTTCCGCCGCCCGTTCCAGCTAAGGAGGTACCAGGATGCCCCCAGAACTCCGGAGGTCAGTCTCTGCCTCCAGCACCCCTGCTGAGGAAGACCTTCCACGTGAGTCCCTCGTCCTCCTCTCTGCTCAAGGATTCATCAGTTCTCTTTTCCCAAACCTGAGCGCCTCGTTTTCCAGAAACAGAGACCGAAGCGGGTGAAAGCCGTCTACAACTGCGTGGCCGACAACCCGGACGAGCTGACGTTCGCCGAGGGCGAGGTGATCGTGGTGGACGGGGAGGAGGACCAGGAGTGGTGGGTCGGTACCGACTGGCTTCTTCTTCCTTCTCTCACTCTGCCCGATGCTCTTTTTCCACCCGCAACAAGAAGCTGCTGCCTCCTCTGAAGGCTCTTGTTCGCGCGCCAACCAGCTGCAGAAAAATGACCTAATGTGTTCGCTCCGTCCCCGCCGAGGTTCGTGGCGCCCACTCGCGTTATCAGTCTGTCCTTATCTAAAGTATTCCGATGAAATTTATAAAGCAGCTAAATCAGGGGATCAGCTCATGGTGGCAGCCCGCAAATACTTTAACTAAATTTAGTAGATTTGCTGTGCTTTAGAATAAAAACATCGTTCTCTTCTATGTCTTTTTCCACAATATCTTCTCCTGCTGTTTAGCCTTGCAGAAACATGTTTAAGCTTTCTTATTTTCAGGTGTAGATGGCGTTAAAAATTACTAAAATGGACATTATTCGTACCGTCTTCTGTGTCAGCCAAGGTAAAATGTAGCAAAGTCATATTAATTAAAGGATAGCTGACTTTTTCCTTGTCATTTGTCTCTTCCTCTGATCCATGTACAAACTTCCATATATCCTTCTTTAGACTGCACAGGAACTAGAGGGACCTGGAATGAGCTCAGCTCCAGCTGCTAGCAACAGCTGGAGCTGCGGTTATCAGATGGAATAATTCCATCTGACCATTCCAGCCATGCCCGTGTCTAA
Source organism: Tetraodon nigroviridis (assembly GCA_000180735.1). Lineage (NCBI taxonomy): Eukaryota > Metazoa > Chordata > Actinopteri > Tetraodontiformes > Tetraodontidae > Tetraodon > Tetraodon nigroviridis. Next base: position 48,375 of record CAAE01013607.1, read on the forward strand.
AACCCGTACCTGGAGTTTTATTTTGAAAGAAACGCGGCGTTCTCTTTCTTTAGCGCTCCCTGTCGCGCTGTGGTTTCGCAGCGGCGCTAGAGAGGTTGCCACCGTCTCGTCTGGCTGAGAGGAAAGAAGCAAATCACAAAAGAGGAAAAGAGCAAATCCCGTTAATATGACGAGGCTCCTAATGGTGGATTAGTCTGGTAGCTCCACCTGTGTTCTGTGTTAGTTAGGATCAATGTTTGAGTGGATTTTTGAAAATGCATTTACATAAAAATCACTTTCCTGGTTTTCAGGTTGTCCCAAACAATCAGAAACGGTTTATTAGCAGATATTTAACACATTCTTGTACTTTATTATTTTGACCTCGTTGGTGTTTCTATGTGACCAGATCTGTTTTTAATCATTTTTCCCCCTCTCATCATCGCTCCTCTTCTCTACCACAGCTGGGCCACATCGAAGGCGAGCCGATGAGGCGGGGGGCTTTCCCGGTGACGTTTGTCCACTTCATCTCCGACTGAGCGCTCCCTCGTTCATCTCTCCCCCCACCGTCGCCTGTGTTTGCCCTCCCAACGCCGCTGACGTCGCAGCATCCTTCCTGTCGCCGCACGCCCGTAGTCCTGTCCCACCGGCAGCCGAGGCCTGTTGTCATGGCGATCGGATGCTAGCTGTTAGCGTTCCTGACCGAGACTCGAAGCTCTAACACGATGATTGTAGTGAACCACCTCTAACAATGATGCACTTTTCTCATCCTCATCCTCACACCGTGAAGGGTTCATGTATGTCATCATTACGGTCGGACGCGTGTCGGACGCCTGTCGGACGCTCATGGACTCTAAATGTGGACGTAGTCTTCGTCGTAGCGTGGCGCCCTCAGTCAGCTGCTCCTCTGTGGCCCTCCAGCGCCGAGGGCCTCCCGTTGGTGCTCCCGTTGGCCTGGAACCCGTGGCACACTTTCTCCCAAGTGTGAGACGCAGCTGTGAACCACTTACTTTCTCTCTCTCTCACACACACACACACACACACACGGGCGTGGTATCTCAGGTGAGGGTGAGATGAGTGCCGCAGCTATTTTCCCCTTCATCCAGTCTGCATATGTGTGTGTGTGTGAGTGAGATCCCTCCGTATAAAGATGAGTTTCTCCGAGGTGTCGTGAAGCAAGCTAGGACCCTTCACCTTCAGTTTTAGTTGCAGAGCAACTTTGGTCCTGTTGGTGTTCATATCGGGGCGGTTCATGGAAAACCTTGGGGGGGGGATTTGAGAACGAAAATGTGACACGTGCAGGTCAGAGTCGATCCTCTTTCTTCGTCACTAAACTCACCGGCAATGGGAAGATTTGAGAAGCTGTGTGTGTAAATAGTTTGGTTTCGTTTATATTTAAATGTAAAAAGGAAAAAACCATCACTGTCTCAATGCTGTGTGACTGTTGAGCCGGTAAGAGGTCGGCTCAAGCCTGCCAGAGTAAAAATAGAATTCATTGTTTGTTGGTTAGCGTGACTCTTAACTGTTGTACAGTAAATGGGAAAACAGCTGGAATAATAAAGTATAAAAGAATACAACAGTTTTTTTTGTGTTGCTTCTTAGGATTTTTGTTTTTCTTTATCAACAAAACCGTTTAATAGAATTCCTGTAGCAATAGCGCCCCCTGTGGGCAGATCGACGCCTGCGCAAGGCTCAAAACACTCGCAAATAATAAATCTGCAACAAATAGATGAAATAACACTTTAATATGTGAGAACACAAAAAGCTTCTTCTCATTCGTACCTTTAGGTCACTTGTTTCTAAACATTTTTTGCTCAAACAGGAAAATTAAAATATAGTAAACGTGTCTCCAAACGTACCACCGGAGGGGCTGAACATTGTTTCAGAGTCTAATAAACTGCATCATTAAATACTGAAAACCACAAATATGGGGTAGCAGAACACCTCATTTTTGGTACCAAAAAAAAAATTACAGCATAAATTTAAAATATTTAAAACAAACCAACCAGAAGTGAAAGAACTGAAAGACTCCACTTTGTGGTCCACAGTTCTGATAGCGAACCTTCAAGTGTACCAGAACAACCAAAGGTCAACACGGACCAAAAACACCTCGTGTGCTGGCTCATCTCTGCCCAGCGACTCCTCTTCTGTACCATTAGAGCCATAATTTACATTAAATATGATGTGAAAGCTTCTGTTGTTCCAGTGGCTTCGAGAAACTCCTTTTTTTCCTTCACTTTTTTTGTGTTTAACAACGTGGGCGAAGGTCAGAAAACCTTGACCCGACTGATCCAGCTCTGCCCATCCAGGCTCGATCCCCCGTCCGTCAAGGTTTAATGTCAAACCCAAGGTAAAAAGGGGCCATTGAAGCAAATTCCGACTGTTTCTGAGATGTGGGGCTGGCGTTTGCAGCGGTTTCATCCGTCTCCTCCGTTAGTCCGACCATCAGGACTTGTCTGAGGACAGAGCGCAGTCGAAGGAAGCCGACAGCACCTTGCAGATGGACTGAGCCTGCTCCTGAAAAGAAGAAGAGACAAACACAGTTTTCCAAGGCGAGGCCACGCCGCCTGGCCCCCTGGCGGGGGGGTTTCCCCTCACCGAGCTGCTGCACTGGTACACCCAGATGCTGCACTCCTCCTGCTGCGCGTCCGTGGTCTTGAGAGCCAGGAGGTTCTTCCCGGCGCCCAGGCCGTCGTCGTAACACAACATGCGCACGATCAGGTAGAGGGGGTGTCGGTGCAGCACGTCCTGGTCGGGAGAGCCAGTCAGGCCTTTGGTTTGGACCGCTTTCACGCTAACCGCGGCTCTACTCACACACTGGTCCAGAGAGGCCACTTTGACGCCGTACTTGGACACGCCCAGGATCATCTCCCTGTCTCCGGGAACGAAGGGCAGCTTCCCGTCTTGCTGTGGGGTCAAGCAGAGGCTGCAGCGTCGTTTCCAAGGCGGAGGAACAGAAGCAGCGGTCCTTTCCTTTCCCGCGGCCTCTCACCTGAGCTGCGTCGATGTAGCCGATGAGGTCCAGAGGCTCCTGCAGGGTCCTGCTCAGGTTAAACTCCAGCTTCTCAATGGCCCCCACATACTTCACCCGGAACTCGGCACACGCCTCGGATGAGCTGTTGCCTACGGAGACGCAGGGAATAAGCAGAAGAGGAGAGGAGGCGACGCGGGTCGACCATGAGGGGAGAAGCAGAACCCACCAGAACTCTTGGTGGAGTCGGTGTCGAGACTGGCGACGGTGCTGGACCTGGACAGACCCCCCAGGCTGGAGTCCACAGACTGCAAACAGTCAACAACACGGGTTGGCTGCGTCCAGAGCAGGCGGAGCAGTGCAGCGAAGCTGGAGGTTTACTTTGCTCTTGGTGCTGATCTCACTGCTCTGGGAGCTGCTGCTGCTGTGGCGCTTTTTCACCTTCCGGAACATGGTTCACCATGACGAACCGCAGGCTGCATCCCCCCCCCGCCCTCGGCCACCTGCAGGGGGTCACAACTCACACCCTTCACGCCCAAACACACGTCGGCTGCACGGGACTGACATTTGCATGCCTTCATTTATATGAAACTACAATTACTGAAAGGTCCGATTCAAATTCTGCGGTGGGAAGTCATGCGTGAATAAAACGGGATGCGCGAACTGTGCGTTCTTTTACAAAAGCAGCACCGATGGAATCGCCAAATTGTTCATGCATCTAACATGTTTAAACGGCAGGTTGTGACTGGCAACCCATTCACATTTGTATTGGCCAGAGCAAGTGGAGAATCAAGCGGAGGGCAGAGAGCGACCTCTCCACCTGCCTCAGTAACAGGACCTCCAGCCACCATGGAGGCTGCGGGACTCTGCTCTGCATCCTGCTTCTAAAACCAGCCTCTTGCTGCCTAACTGATTCATCCCCTTTTACTTTTACGCCCATTGGGAAGCAGAAGGCGCTGGAGTAGCAACTCGCAGGCCTTCTGAACGAACAGAAGATCCTGTCTGGAACTATCGATGCGGCTCCACCTTAAAACGGCCGACAGCTTCCACCCTGAAGTTTTAAAATTGGACAGTTTGAAACGCGCCAGCGCCAAAGCTTCGGTCTGAAAAGTTAGCTGGGCCTTCGCGTAACGTACCTTCTGCCGGGAGCTGTTTCTGTGCACCGTTTGGAGAGAATCGAACTAATTTTGACGGTGAAGGAAGCTTTCTATTTACCTCCTGTTCGCTCTTTCGCCTTTTAGTTTCGCAGCCTACACCCAACAGCGCTTAAAGGGGACGCAGCGGACAGCGGAACAGCGTGTAAATTAAACCCCAAACCAAAAAGCTAGCATTTATTCCTTATATATTATTGGGTTGATCGGGTGACTTTTTTAATACGGTTTCGTTATTTAATCGTTTATTTTAGCCTATTCATCTTCTGTTCATTTTTAATAGTAAATACCGCACCGGAACCTTTGAT